>JADBJO010029012.1:12500-19496 GCA_016801955.1 Conus betulinus | reverse complement strand
TTCTTGATTAAAAATCTCAGAAAATGCTTGGCTGATCTTTCTTAAAATTTGCAAGTATGGTGCTTTTTTCTTTTTTTTTTTTTTTTTAGCAGGTATGTTCACTATGGATGACGCATGATGCCCAATGTTTTAGTTTACCCTGTTATAAATCGTTACTAATGGCTGTAATGGCCTGTAACGGTTTTTCTTTTTTTAATGGCATATCTCAGAAAGTACTTGGCGATCTTTCTGAAAATTTGTAGCTATGGTTCATAATGGGTCACGGATGATGACCGATGTTGTAGTTTACCCCACTATAGCCATTACTAATGGCTGTAACGGCCTGTAACGGTGGGTTTTGTTTTGTTTGTTTGTTTGTTTGTTTGTTTTTTTAATATCTCAGAAAGTGCAAGGCTAATCTTTCTGAAAATTTGTAGATGTGCTTGCTATGGGTTACGAATAATGCCCGATGTTTTAGTTTACTTTGTGACCATTACTAACAGCTGTGACGGCCTGTAACGATTTTTCTTCTCCATCGAATATCTGAGAAAGTACTTGACCGATCTTTGTGAAAATTAGCAGACATGTTCATTATGAGTCACGGATGATGCCAGATGTTTTAGTTGACTGTTATAACCGTTACAAACCGCTGTAACGGCCTGCAACGGTTTTTTTCTTTTCATGGAATATCTCAAAAAGTACTTGGTCAATCTTTCTGAAAATTAGCAGGTATGTTCACTATGGATTACGGATGATGCGCGATGTTTTAGTGTTCTGTTATATCCGCTACTAACGGCTATAACGGCCCCTAACGGTTTTTCTTCTTCATGGAATATCTCGGGAAGTACGTGGTTGATATTTCTGAAAATTTGTCGGTATGTTCATTATGGTTCACGGATGATGCCCGATGTTTAAGTTTAGTTTAAGTTAAGTGCTTGGGCGATCTTTCTTAAAATTTGTAAGTATGTCTACAATAGGTCACAGATGATGGCTGATGTTTACCAGAATAGCTATTACTAATGGTTACATCAGCCCAAGACGGTTTTTTCTTCTTTATGGAATATATCACGCGTATTCAGGATAAACTGGGAGTACGTTTATATGCTTTGCATCTTGCTGTACTCCCAGTTCTTATAGAACAGGGAGTACTTTAGAATGGGAATGAAAGAAATGCTGTCTGTGTGTCTGTCTGTCCGTCCATCTGGATATATGTATTAATGCAGGGGAAAAAATACTAAAAAAGAAAAAAAAATGTTACTCCGACAAACTGGTAAGTCTGTCAAATTAAAAAAAAAAAAATTGGGAGAATACGTTTCTCCTTGCTATGAAATCTTGAGGTAGAGAGAGTGATCCAGGTTGTGTCTGACAAGACGGCTTCAAGACAACAGGTATTCTGTGTGTGTGTGTGTGTGTGTGTGTGTGTGTGTGTGTGTGTGTGTGTGTGTGTGTGTGTGTGTGTGTGTGTGTGTGTGTGCGCGTGCACGCGCGCATGCGCGCGCGTCGTGTGTGTGTGTGTGTGTGTGTGTGTGTGTGTGTGTGTGTGTGTGTGTGTGTGCCTGCGTGGGAGCCTGCGTGCGTGCGTGCGTGCGTGCGAGCGTGCGTGCGTTCGTGCGTGCGTGCGTGTTGAGAAAAAACTGCACGTTAAACTTAGAGAAGCAGAAATCTATTCCATACTGTGCAAACTATCTTTTCACTCTCATTGGTATTAAGCAATTTTCAAGTATTGAATTCAATTCTCCAGATTTGGAAACGTCTTTGCAAGTGAAACTTAATAAGAACTAAATTCCTCCTGCGCCAGGTGTCTGTTAATGAGAATATCACATGACATAGCCACTGGACAAATCAAATGTATATAGATTTGGTGAAAGGAACGTGTGGTAGCTATTTCAGAAGAAATATAACTTTTTGTTTCGTTTTTTACGAGTTTGTGATTTTAGATATATGATTTATGCGAGGGAAGAGATGGTCATGGCTTTCGTTTAAGAAGAAGAAGAAAAAAAAAGAAAAGAAGAAAAAACCTCATCTTTAAAAAAAATCTATCTATCTATCTAGGTAGCCAGCTAGCTATCTACATAATATATGTTTGCATCGTGCAAATCATAGATCACTTAGGGTGCTCTCAAAGGAAAAGCAATTAGACAAGTGTGTCTGGATTGCATGAAATGGTTTTAATATTTATGTGTATATTTGTCAACGTTTCTCATTCTAATTGTCGTTTCTGGAATGTTGTCTTCTTTCCTTGAATTTGGTTGTTCAAACGTTATTGTGGAAGGTATTAATCGCCTCCTTATGTGCGTTTAAGGTATCATAATTGTTTTGAAAAACAAGTACTAACTGGTGTCCTACGCCGTTCTCTATTCTCCCTTTTCCAGCATTAAAAAAAAACAACTCATTTATACTTACGCTCCCATTAGTTTCAGATAGTCCTCATGATTATCATTTACGTGATTACGAACAAAAATGATCAATAAACGTATACGGCCAGTAAGTGAGAACAGAGAAAGTAGGAAGTGAGGAGGTTCACTTTGTCATCAGTTGATACAACACAGCGTATGGGCCTCTGTGGAAATGACGTCGCCACCACCATTACACAAAGTCCCCATCCCCAGTGCTGCCTCCGTCCTGATCCCATGCCCCTTTCACTGCAGAGTACGAGTCATCCTGCCGAAGAAAAATAGCTGGACAGAATGGTGGTGCTTCGCGCTTAGATCTCCCCCTCCATCCCCACTCCCCCTCCCACCTCCCCCACCGACATCTTCTGTGCCAACTCAGTGGCATTGCACCCACGGCGCTTATTCCGACCCCCTGTCGACAGCCACAGCCCGGCCCAGCCTGCCGCACTCCCAGCACCGGCAATCCACAGGGAGCAGTTAATGTCAAGCCATCAAGAGGCCAACCCACCAGAGGAGACACTGCACTACTGCCGAGTCACTTAGTGATGTTCAGTGGTGTCTGTTCTGATCCAATATATGAGGGACACCACCTGCTAAGCCCCCTACTCACGACTATAATTGCTTAGTTGCAGAGCCAGCGTGAGTGAGCTCTTTTTCCAGAGGGTGTCACCACGTCCATCCAACGACAGCCCCCATGGACTTGTCGATAACGGCGACACCTACGGAATCACACCAAGGCCACAGACGTGGAGAGGACATCGAAACTAATGTCAGCATGAGAGTAGGGCATGAAGGGCCACGGATTTTGATACTTTTTTTTTTTCTTAAATGCTGATGGATGAGAATGAGAATGATGAAAATGATGCTACCTACTTCCACTCCGGACTGAGACTGCATGACAGGGCGGTACTCTATGCTCACGTTCATAATATATCCCGGCGTCAACTAAGCCCGAGAAATACAGGAACCTGCAGTGCTGGTCAGGACATGTGAGCAACACTGTGAGAGACGCATTCATCGAGTGGATGAAACTCGACTGTGTGGTCCCTATCTTTCCCGTTGAGCCCGCAACAATCTCAACTCTGGATAGGAGCCGGTAGGGGCAGAAAAAATTCCACGAACCCACGACATCCCCTGCCAAGAGTCCTCGACGCCAACCGCTTTGCCATGGAGGATGGTGCTATGAAAAATGCTAGTCGGTGTCTGGTCAAAAGAATATCAATTTCTTAGAACTCGAAATGCTCTGATTATAGACCATTGGGTCTTCTTGAGAGAGAGAGAGATAGAGAGAGAGAGAGAGAGAGAGAGAGAGAGAGAGAGAGAGAGAGAGAGAGAGAGGAGAGGAGGGAGGAAGAAAGAGTGAGAGAGAGAGAGAGAGAGAGAGAGAGAGAGAGAGAGGATGTCACACACTGCGTTCGACGCTCTCGGTCACGAACTCAGCATGCTAACTCCATGCACACGCATCTACTCTATTCACTCAGAGGAACACTAACAGACCGAAGCCTTGCTTTTAAACGCTCCCCCTTTTTATTATGATTATCAAAATCAAAATGAATACATACTAAATCAGATCAATATTTCATGACATTCCAATCACGTCTTTCCCAAGTAATATATCACGGCCAAATTATTTATTCTTTTCCACTTTCATTCTTTTACACTATGACTCCAGTCAATACTAAATGTTTCTGGGTAAGACAGTCTTCTTCCAGACAGTTCAGAGGAGGCTGCTGCTCTAGGCTCAGACGCTGAGGTGTTCTGAAAGAAACCACAGGTCCTGTAATTAATACTTAGAAGAATTCTTTTCTCTTACCCTTCTCTCTTTTTTCCCTTCGCTTCCACACACTAAATGCCATGTATACACGAATGGATACTCACAAATCATCTTGTTTCTCCAAGCCGCATCTACCTACATCTGGGGTTAAAATGTGAAATTTCTCAAGAAAATTAATATTGCTTTTATATGTCTTTTTCCCAATTCTTTTCACTGCACGCGATTGTCCATAAATCCATAAAGAAATTACGAATTATTCACAAATTAATATTATCATTACAAATATGTCAGTTACATTTACCTGACGTTTATTCAATTTTCTCTTTCCTTATAAAGAAATCGTGCATTCCCAACTGATACTCACTTCTAGGGAGCAAGCACTAAGTTAATGCCCTAGCAGACGTCTGCCTGCAATTACACCTCCAACCACTCACAGGTCACAGGACATCGCTGACCTCTCACGGGCCACAGGACCCCAAAGTCAAACCCCCCAAGGGTTGTTTCTGCCTAACAGGCAATACTATGAGTGGACGCAAAAAGGGAGTCAAAGTCTCTTAACCCCGCGAGGGTTAACAAGAAGAAAAATTCGGCATCTGCTCTTGTCCAAGCCATCCCCAGGTCTGATTCAAAAGTAAGCTTCACTCATATTCAACTCTCAGCGTCATAGCCAATCCAAATCGAGTGCACTTACGTGGTAACACACGATAATTTGATTTTTTGTCACACAGCTTTACAAACAGCGTGGTCCTACACCACAAGTGCAAATATTCACACCAAAATATTTATACAGATTTTTATTAACATCAACACATCAAATGCATGTTCCAATCCCGTTCATGACACACATCGAATCACTAGTCATGACAGAGAGAGAGAGAGAGAGAGAGAGAGAGAGAGAGAGAGAGAGAGAGAGAGAGAGAGAGAGAGAGAGAGAGAGAGAGAGAGAGAGAGAGAGAGAGAGAGAGAGAGAGAGAGAGAGAGAGAGACTATGTGATAAATTTTGCGTGTGTACATGCATGCATAGTGCGTGGTGGTGTGTGTGTGTGTGTGTGTGTGTGTGTGTGTGTGTGTGTGTGGTGTGTGTGTGTGTGTGTGTGTGTTTCAGAGTAGTTGAACGACACATCCAAGGTTCACTCTATCAGTCGGACTACCATGGCACTAGCATGGCTGTACAATCAGCGACCTGGGGTGGAAGGTAAATGTACATCATATCAGCAAATAGTATGTTGATCATTGGGTCACAAAAAATAACGCAAAAAGTAAAGAAAAGATAGCAGATACAAGCAGTGATCCATGGAAAGAAACGAATCATACAATTGAAGCAATACACTCTGGTCAATGGTAAGGACAAGAAAAAAGGAAAAAAAAAGTTTTGTTTGTTTGTTTGTTTAGAATGGAACAACATAACACATATCAAGGAGGATGAAACTTGAGATGACAAGAGAAAGAGGGATAACTAAAAATCGGACTTAATAGGACACAGGTTGGGGATGGGGGGGGGGGGGGTGGTTGAGAGACTTAAGAAACGTGCAGGGGGGCTTCACGGAATTTGTGCACGCGCGTGTGTGTAGAGGCCTGCTTGTTCATGTGAGGGTACATGAGTGCATGCATATTTACAAGAATGTGAATGGACAGAGAACACAGAGTGGATTAGGGACAGGAGAAAAATTGGGGGGGGGGGGGGGGGTGCGTGTTGAAGATCGAAAGGTTACACGGGAGTAGATTATGCATGTGTAAATTGAGGGGGTTGGAGGAGGGGGTAAGCAGAGGGATGATGAATGTGGGAAAGAGCTGAGGCAAAGAAGGGATAAGGGAGCTGCAGGGATGAAAGAAGTGGAACCACACAGAAGTGTGTCACCTCCAGTGTTTCTTGACCAGCCGATGAAGAACGGGAAGGCGGGTAAGCAATGCTTTGGTGGAAATCATTCTTTGGTTTGAAGTCCCGCTTGTGTGGTGGAGCAAGATCTTTCAATCAGCCAGGATTTCATACTGTTTCGGCAAAGTCATGCTGGCATCATTTGCCAAACTGCAGCCACTTTGGCATCAGAAAACAAGTACTTGGAACTGTTCAGATATGGTCAAGTAATATCCTTCTGTTGAAATTCATGGATTTTGAGAAGTGCTTCCTTGGTCTATCCGAAAAAAGAGACTTACTTGTTTATAAATTACAGGGTCTACTTAATTTGTTTGTATGTTGTGTATGTGTGTGTGTGTGTGTGTGTGTGTGTGTGTGTGTGTGTGTGTGTGTGTGTGTGTGTGTGTGTGTGTGTGCCTGCGTGCGTGTGTGCGTGCGAGCACGCGCGCGCGCTGCGTGTGTGTGTGTTAGAGAGAGAGAGAGAGAGAGAGAGAGAGAGAGAGAGAGAGAGAGAGAGAGAGAGAGAGAGAGATGAACACTGAACATTTTAATGTCATTAGCTATACAGCCTTGATAACATGGGGGATGCAAAGCAAAAAGTAAAGAACGTAAACACAAAAACAAAACAAATCCAAAACAAAAAAAGACATGAAGTAAAACAATGCTACTATCCCCAACATCCGTGAAAGCATTCACACACGAAAAGCAATAATGAATGCAAAACTCTACCATCCATCTACAACTATATTAAATGAATGCGTTCATCAGTAGCTTAAATTTTCGTTGAAAAAAGTATATATTCCCCTTCATATTTTTTCAGCTAAATTGATTTTCATTTTTTTTAATTCATTCTTGCTTTCTTAACTAATGTTGGTCAGATGGGATTCCTTTGTTCCTTGTGTTGTTTTTTGCTACCATAATGAAAATTTGCCAGAATATTATGACCTCATCATTTCCAGATACAAGAATCGCTTCTAATGATGTCTTTCTGAAAC
>JADBJO010029011.1:0-19498 GCA_016801955.1 Conus betulinus | reverse complement strand
CTACGTCATTATAGAATCAACTGCATGGGTCTACGTCATTAGGGAATCTGACTGCATGGCCAACGTCATCACAGAATCAACTGCGCGTGGTCTACATCATTATAGAATCAGCTGCATGGTCTACATCATTATGGAATCAACTGTATGGTCTACATACATCATGGTCTACGATTCATTATGGAATCAACTGCATGGTCTACATCATTTTGGAATCAACTGCATGGTCTACATCATTATGGAATCAACTACATTGTCTACATCATTATGGGATCAACTGCATTGTCTACATCATTATGGAATCAACTGCATGGTCTACATCATTTTCGAATCAAACTGCATGGTCTACATCATTATGGGGATCAACTGCATTGCCTACATCATTAAAGGAACAACTGCATGGTCTACATCATTATGGAATCAACTGCATTGTCTACATCATTATGGGATCAACTGCATGGAACCAAAACAACGCTCACTGTCAATTTCAATGCCAAAAATGTGTTCTGCACATACAGTTTGAAATTCAAATCAAGCACTTTGAAAAGTGCCGACTGGAGTAAAAATGAATCAAATCATATTACAGAACAGGGAGAAGTAAAAATGAATCAAATCATATTACAGAACAGGGAGAAAATAACATGGCTAACTCTGGTCTGAACCCCAAACCAGTGGTAAGTATGGCTACTAGGGATGGAAACTTCAAACAATAGCAATATTCCTGTTCACTGGGCCGCTACACCCAAATCTTTCTATGTGCATAAATTTCCTTGTACCGATGACAGATTTTTTTCAAAAAAAGTTATCATAAAATTTTCATTCTTCGTTACAATTTGATGTTATGCTATCCTTTTTTTCCCCCTTTAAGTATTCTGGACACAGTTCATCAATTTTGCCCCTGCCAGAGAGGAGGATCTTTGGCATGAGGTCATGAGAAAAGCCTTAGCTAACTATTGGGGTTTTTCATGTAGTGAAATTTATGGACTCTACATTTGAACCATATTTACCGATATAAAATGAGTATTCTATCAAAAGAAAATAATCAGGGTGCGTCCTTTATTCTAGAGAACCTTCAGGCCAAAAACTACAATAAATTGCCACTTAAACTGTGTTCAGAGTCTGTGTCATTTTGCACCAATATATAGACATAATAAAACATTCTACAGCATAACAAATCAGAACAAAACAACAAACCAACCAACCATGATTAAAACGTCAAATGTAACTGGTATTACAGAGAAAGCTAAAATGCAAGCACGTTACCCACCTGACAGGAAAAGATGGGTCATATTCAAACTCTCTCAAGGCGGAAGGGTAGCCAATGGACACCAGACGCTCTTTCAGCAGGTTAAATCCCATCGACTCATACGCTGGTGACTTATACACTGAAAGCCAAGACAACATGGAACATGTGACCAATATTGCTGCACCACGTCAGCCAAAAACAACAAAATACAATGACAGCTCACTACCTAATCAATATACAGGACATTAATTATCATTTCATCCATTGTTATAAACAAATATCAAGTTAATGGAAAATACTCATTAAATTACAGAACAGGCAAACAAGCTTATTCTTTTCCAGTTTTCTCACCTGAACAACACACATTTTTAACAACTTTTCATTAAAAACTAGTTGATGGAAGAAAAACCACTCTTAAATATGTAACCGAACTTGATTATCAATGATGCTATTATGCTTACACATTCTTTGAAAGAAACATTTGAGCTGGCATAAACTCAAAACGGCCGCAGAGCCTGAGCAGTCAGCAGAACCATTGATACTGTCATTCATGATATAATCTTTCCATGTCACTACTGTTTGTTTTTATATAAGTCCATATCCTTTCCTCAAGGACAATTTAATTAAGGACAACATCACCACAAACCTTCACAATCACTTCAAAACAAAAGCAAAACATCAAAAAAAGGTCTGATGGGAAAAAAGGGCACAATTTCAAACAGACCAAAACAAAATAATTCATTTCAATCTTTTCTTTCTTTATTCATGTTCCTTATTAACACAGCTGGTATCAAGGTAATAGAGTAAGTCATCACAAACCAATAGAGTAAGAAAGTAATGTGCAATGTCAGATACGCCTGTGTGCAAATGCACACACATGCGCGCACATACATACACAAGCACACACACACACAAACACATACACACACTTGAAGACACACACACACACACACACACCCACACACACACACACACACACACACACACCAAAATATGTGGGTCCACACATCTGTGCAATGTTATATATGACTATAAATATACCCTTTATTTCTTCCTTTTTTTAATGAACTGCCACCCACATCCCACATATTCACATGCCCACACATTATTTACCATTGCAACTGCGCTCTTTCTGGTATCTTCCACTATCATATTAATTTTTGTGCTCATGGCGATCCTTAGGACTGTAGTGGCTGGAATCCAAGCACTGGATGGTTTTGCTGAAGGAACCCATGACTTCCATGTAACAAACCTCATGGAGGGAGAGTGAGGGACACACTGAGAGGGACAGGAAGGAGACAGGAGGACAGGAAAGAAGAGGCTTTGTCAGGATCCTGAATGTAACAAGACAACCCAACACTACTCCCCATTTGTAAGTTTGCTCTTTGCCATCTACATGCCTGGTGTCACATTATCAAACAGTATGTCCATGCCATGCCATCTCCATGCGGGTGTCACAGTATCAGCAGTATGTCACATGCCATGCCATCTACATGCCGGGGTCACAGTATCAGCAGTATGTAACATGCCACCCACCTGCAAGTGTGTAATCCATGTCAAAGCGCATAGAAAATTGATTTTTTTGCAGGTGGGTTTCAAACTGCGGTTCACAAAATATTCTGCAAAAAAACAACAGACATGAAACATTACAAAATGCCCTCTCGACGAACTACTATTAAAGTTTTGAGATGGGAAAGAGTTCTTTTGATTTTACACAAACACACGCGCAACTAAAATCCTACACGCACGGCCACACACACACACACACACACCACACACACACACACACACACACACACACACCATGCCTGCGCCTGCGCACACACACACCACACACACACACACACACACAAACCACACACACTCACAACATGAGATAAGATAAGATAATGTTGCTTATAGCCCAGCTGACCACAAAGGGCCACATCAGGGCTGTCACCACGTTAAAAATCAAATACTCACCATGTAAACACATACACACACACATACACACACACACACAGAGGCACACACACACGAGCGCGCGCGCGCACGCACGCACACACACACACACACACACACACACACACACACCACACACACACAACACGCACACACGCACACACACACACACACACAGAAGACAGTGGGAAAGCGTGAAAGAGAGAAATGGTGAATGTGGTAAAAAAAGGTCACTGAAGTGGGCTGAGACCAATACACATGCGCGTACAAAACCCTCCAGGCCTTCGTGACATCACTCTACTTATGCTCAGTCCAGGCACTTTGGAACGCTCCTGCTGCAAAAGTTCTGCCTAACAGTGACAAAGATGCCTTTTCTGTGGCATAACGTAAGCTGCTGTGTCTGTGTTGTTTGATATCAACAATGTCAAGCTTGTTGGCATGATTGTGGTAAACATCAGTGACATCTCAAAACCTTCATTCCTCACACTTACATGCTGCTTTCATAACGCTTGGGCACATAGTGTATATGTACATTTTCTGTACTGCCTTAACCTAACGAAACCTACATTCAGACTCAACTTGTCTGAGAGTTAACGAGTGAGGAGCTGATTAAAAAGCTGTCACTGCTATGCTACAAAGATAGGTGCTCCACAATGATTCATCCAGTCTGCACAATGACATGGGGAAAAGGTATTCTGTCTTCAAAGTCCTGTAGGGCCAGTCCAGCAAGTGATCTGCTGGTTTCATAGGCAGCATGGTCAGATATGAATGTGAAAAGGATTAGGCCATTAAGTAGCAAGTTAAAACCTGACTCTTCAATATGCTAGCATGTAAAGTTGTGATCAGTTCAATGTTTTGCTATGGGTCACATACAAAATCTCAGCCTTGCTGCTGCCTGCTTAAAATCTGGTTTTGTGGTATTGCTGGGCTGCTGTTCAACTGAAAACTGGATACTTTTTTTCCATTTACAGGATTCTTGTTTTTGGCATGAACATAGGGTAATGATTGCTTAAGAAAAAAATTCAATGAATCAAGCCCTATTCTTATTTTCTCTTTCAGTCACAAAAAACCTTGAAATCACGACAAACTAGCAACACAAGAAAAAAAAAAAGGTCAGTAAAAACAACGTTAAAGGCTTATACTGTTACTATTAAACACAATGATAATCTAATCACAAATCACTGTCACTATCGTGTGAGGGCCTTCTGTCCTGATGACTCATTAAAAGAGAAAGAACAATGTATTCAGTCAGCTGATTTCTGCCGTTCAGGTCATCATGTTCTCTGTCCTCTTTCTCTGTTCTGTCTGTCTGTCTGTCTCTCTCTCAGTACTCTCTCTTCACTGTCAACCATTTCTGCTTACTTAAATCACTCCCTATCAAAACGTGCCTATTCACTACTATCATTTTGCAAAATCATGCACTTCCTAGAGTCATCTTACCTGCTGAAATCATCCCTAAGAATGACTGTCCTTGACAGGTCATGTCAGGACCTACCCAGCCTGACAATGAACACACATGCCATGACTAGCTATTCACACACACACCATCCCTTATGCACGATACCTTCTGACTGGTGGATTATGGGGCTAAGCAACTTCACTTCAAGGCTGAATGTAAATCACTAAAAGTGTAAATGGACTAATGTAAAATGTCTTGAAAGAAGAAATGCCAAAATGCTGTCAAAAAAAAGGTGAAAAAATGGGAGGGGGAAAAACAAAAGATTCAAATATGCTGAATGAACCATGCTTCTTCCTGCCAGACGCAGCTTCTTGGGGGGGGCAGTGGGGGGGGGGGGGGGGGGTCCATTCCTACAGCCTCCCTCCACACCACACCCCTCACCCTTCACTTTCTTCCTGAAAAAGGACTGAACCCCCCCCCCCCCCCCCCCCCCCCTTGATTTCTCTCTCCTTGCCTTCAGGGAAAATACTGTCTGTGAGCTGCTCTGTATCCTCAATGTTTGCCACATTCAGCTTTTCCACCATGTGCTCTTGACATCATCCAGGTCCCTCAACATGATTTATGTTGTGTGGATCCCGTGAATATAACCTATAAATGTTTATCATTGTTCCTCCTACACACCAGATTTTGTCTTTCTCAGGATCAGTCATACATTTTCAACCTGCACTCTACTGCCCAGTTCAGTGACATTCTTTACCATTTTAATTTTTTTTCCAAACAATAAATCCTACAATACCACATATTTCGGACACAAAAAACCATGACATGTGGATTATGGTTTCATAACTATAACGGGAGTTTAACTGTATGAGCAAACTGATTAAATTCCTCTATACAGTGATGAATTAAAATCAATCACATAGAAAAAAGACAGCATTCATTCTACTTGTGAAGAATTAAACTGCCCAGACAGAATCCTCATTCGACACTGTGAAGAAACCAGTCTTACAAAGAAAGACAGAATTAATTCTGCATTTTTGCAGAATCAAAACCATCTCTCTTAAAGAATGAGGAACCTTACAATACACAGGAGAAATTAAAACCAATCTCCTAGGAAAGACTTTAAAAGCATATCATTAGTTCTGAACCTCTGTCTCCTTGCCACATCAGTTACAAAACCATGTCAGGTCAATTTTTGTATTTCCAAAATCATGGCAACAATATAGAATTCACTGCAGGGAAAGTTATCTGCAGCAGACATTCATTTCTGATTTTGCACGTAAACGCTTTAGTAAGTTTGTCAGCTACATGCTTAAAAGTTCTAAATCACAACAAAAGTTAACAATTGTGGCGTTCACAATACTGTACCAATTCACTTCATATTAACATAATGACGGGAAAGAGAATGGAGCAAAATATTCCCTCAACTTGAAAAGTAAAGATAACAGGTAGAAACAGTGATCCATGAAAAAGGAAAACATCAAATATTTCTACCCCCCTAAGCTCTTTGTCCATGATGAGGAAGAAAGGAAGAGATAGAAAGACAAGTGTCCCAATGAAAAACAAGGAGACCAGATGTGCAGAATGCCAAAAATGATGGAAGGGATGCTGCTCTTACTTAACACACCCTGCTTGAAGCTTGGTGTGTGGGCTGTGCAGTCCATCAAAGCACAAGCCTGAATCCCTGTGAAACCTGACTCCCATCTGTGCTCACATCTCTGATTAATCCACACAGGCTGTACTCCTATATGTTAATAAAAGCTCTGAACGCACATCTTGCGCTGCCGTTTGGATGAAGATAAGTAATTGCTCGGTTTATTTTCATTGTCTGAGCATTGTGTATCTTGCCTGAAGAATGACATAAGAGGTCGAAACACGTCATGTTTTGTCTTTTGTGATTCAACAGGTCAACGTTTGTTTGGTGTGCTTTATTAACAATTTTTCAAAATTGTGTAGATTTCCGCCTGCAGCTGCCTCACTTTGCAACTAAATAAAAATCTTTGGCTGATAGACACAAACTTTGGTTCAATGGAAAAATATTTTTCAATCAATTTGTTTTAATTATATCCCTGAATAAAGAAAGGATATGGCAGAATAAAAATCAGATGCATTATGTTATTGTATGATAAATCACATCATCTGCATAACTTTTTCATGCTCTTTTAAACCAATCCAATGTGACTCTGACTCTTTTTGTAGTGAATAGTTACATCACATACTGTTCTAATATACATGATAGATCATAGATAAACAAGCCAACCATTTTGAAATATTTCTATCTGTGATCATGTTGCCAACCTGCTCTGGGGTTCACAGTTGTGAACTCTGACTGAAGACGCCTCACAGGCAGTGGTGGAATGGTTGTCACCATTCAGGACGCTATTGCTGGATGTGTGTCTGCATGTTTCCCCCTGTGTTCGACTGACTCATCATCGTCTCCCGTACTCCACACAAAAAATTTCCTGCCACAATAAATACCTCCGCTGGATCTCTCCTATGACATTACAACTCTGTACACAGGCAGATATATATGGGGTGTGTGTGTGCTGTGGTGCGGTGTGTGTGTGTGTGTGTGTGTATGTGGGTTTGTGTGTTGTGTGGTGGAGGTGTGTGTGTGTTTGTGTCAGGTGTGTAGGGTGTGTTGTGTGTGTGGTGGGTGTTTGTGTGTGTGTGTGGTGTGGTGTCTGTGTGTGTGTGTGTGTCCATGTGTGTTACGTGTGTGTGTACGTGTGGGTGTTAGTGTATGTGACTGTGTGTATGTGTGTGTGTTTTTCATATTTTCAATTTACTTGTACCTTGACCAACCTTTTCTCAGGAGGGGCCCATAGTCAATGGTTGGAGTGTTTGCAAGTGGAGCTGACAGTCTATGAGTGCATCAACACTATGGGGGAACTTGAAACTTGAATGGCTAAACGTCATCTTCTGGTCCAAGCAAGCAGTAAAAAGGTACCATTTCAGGGGAAGGTTATGGTCACAGAAGGTAACGGTGACAGAAGGTTAAGGTGACCAGGTTACGGTTGGCAGAAGGTGTATGGTGGCAGAAGGTAAGGTGACAGAAGGTTAAGGTGGCAGAAGGTTTGTGGTGACTCAGAAGGTTATGTGACGTAAGGTTTTGGTGACAGGAGGTTATGGTAACAGAAGGTTAAAGTGGAAGAAGGTTAAGTGTGATTGCGCAGAGTGAGAGTTTCGTCGCGCGTAAACTTTGAAAGTGTGAAATCATTGGAAACACGTACATAACATGGTGTGTAGCCCAAATGTAAAAAGTGAATGACGTGGCGCTTAGAATATAACCTACCAATGAGGTTGTGTGTGGGGGAAACAAGTACAGACATGAGTTATTCATATTAAAAGAATGCTTTTTGCTAAGATATACCACAAAAAGGGAAGGGGGGGGGGGGGGGGGCGAAGGTGTGCAAGACAATGTTAATAATAAAGGAGCTAGGAACACACACACACACACACACACACACACACACACACACACCCACACACACACTCCATCCATATGAGCAGCTTTAAATGTATGTGTCCATGTTTTCATCATTATTATAAAAGTTCTTTCATGGCTTCCCCCCCCAAAAGATAACCATGAATTTGCACTGATAACAGCAATGGCTGTCCCATCTACAGCCAAAGTAAGACTTTTGTGAAAATCAGTTCCAGCCTAGCAGATACAGTTCGTTTTTTTGCCTTCAGTTTTCATATGGGAAAAAATGTTTAAAAACTTTCACAAACTTAACACCAATCCATAACAATATCTCATTCAAGAGGCCTCATTTGACGGTTACAAAAACACCGCACTAGGGGAGTGGCTTTGTCTGTGTTTGACTGGAATCCATGGGAGCAGTGGCAGCCCGGGAGTGCTTTCACGACAGGCTTGGTGCAAAGCAGTTTAAGGCTCCTAGCAGGTGACTCTCTTACACTCACTGATGGGCGGGCCATTTTGTACCACACCTTCATCCTCTGATGGTACACTGAATCTGATCGAATATTTTCTGAAATCTTAAGTTACAGAAGCATCAATCACTTTGCCCTCAGGGAGGGTTTCTTTGCTTGTTGGTTTTTTTTTTTTTCTTTTCTTTTGCAGTTCTTTTGCTGAGTGTCACAGTCATTAATCCAGAAAGAAATTATTTTCAGTTGTAAAACAGACAGGGTTAATGTCCACCCTTACGGGCAACCATGTGGAAGTACATCAGTAGGAACCTGTCAGGATCATACGGCAGCTTTAGGAAATGGCTACCAGCGCAGTGGCCCACAATGTCAGTCTAGGTGAATATTTTCACAAAAACTGTGGGCATTAGACAGGGACATCCACTCTCCTCCACTCTCTTCAACATCTTTCTGGAACTCCAGGAAAAGTCTCATAACTGATGCAGTCAAAGACCATCTTGAAACAGTGAACACTGGAGGCAGGACCATTATTTACCTGCACTTTGCCAATGACACTGATGGCCTGGCTGAACAGGAAGAAAAAAAATTTGCCCATGTAGTAAAATGCCTGGACAAAAACCTAGTCAGCCCATGGCATGGTAAACAGTGCAGGAAAGACCAGACTGATGACAAACAACACCAAAGGCATCAAAAAAGACTCTGAAGCAACTGGTCAAAAACCTGAGACAGTAAACAACTTCAAAGTCACTGTGAGCATGAAGGGTCCAAACCACAAGTCCTCTGTTGACTGCCCCAAGCATTGACAGAGCTCTAAACACTGCAGACTTTCTGGAACAGCAACATCTCTCCCCAGTTTCAATTAATGTGAAAATAATGCACACATACTAGTGATATCAGTATATCACTCTTCCTATATGATAATGAAAAATAAACCCAGGTAGCAGCTCAACAAAGAAGAATCCTGGCATTTGAAATGAGATGCTACCATAACATTCTATGCATCTCCTATGAAGCCCATGTCACCAATGGAGAAGTACCAAAAAGAACTGAGGCAGCCACTGGCCCCCTACAAAGACCTTCAGACAACAGTCAAGAAACGAAAAACTGAAATGGTATGCTCACAATGACAATGATCCGGCCTTACAAAATCCGTCTAGTCTTGAATTGCACTGTAGCAGGAAAGAGAAAGGTCAGACAGAGGAAGAGGTAGGATGACAACATCAGGAGTGGACAGGCCTGACCTTGGGCAATTCCCAGAGAGCAGCTGAGAACAGATGAAGATGCCCGAGGATAGTCAGCTAAAAGTACAGCCACAAACAACCCTGGGTCAAGGGATAAATGATGAAATATGTTACGAGTGTGTGTGTGTGTGTGTGTGTGTGTGTGTGTGTGTGTGTGTGTGTGCGCGCGCACGCACGCATGTGTGTGCACATGCACATATGCATGCATGCATGCATGTGTATGTATATGTATGGGTCTGTGTCTGTAAGTGTCCACTAGTATTACTGTGTGAGTGTATGTGTCTGACACTGAGTACAACTGTAGTTTTCATTTTTCAGTAAAAATCTTCTGTGTCAAAATGTTTCTAAGAGTCTACAAACAAGTAGTTTTGATGCTGCAGGAAGTTTTTAGAATAATAAGTGTCTGTCTTATGGAAATTTCAAAACACACTTTTTGGTAGAGAAAAGCATATTTAATTATCTTGGCTAACCTTTATGTTCAATCCATCAACTTTTCATACAGTAGTCATTGCAAGCAAATTGAATTACGGGGTAGGAAAACATGGCACTCGAGAGGGTAGAGTATGTTAACATGTGATATGAATATCACAAAAGATTGCTTTTAATTCGTCATGGAATGTCCAAAATTATGCATTGCAAAAGATTCTTTTACCTAGATCCATAAAAGAAAATATATCTGTTTTAAGTTTTGTAATATTCTCATTTTTATCATCTAAAAAAACTTTTACCCAATCCAGCTTGAATTATCTAGCGGAGAAAGTGCATCTAGATCAGTGTGTGTGTGTGTGTGTGTGTGTGTGTGTGTGTGTGTGTGTGTGTGTATGTGTGTGTGTGTGTGCATGCGTGTATGTTCTTGTTGATGTGTATACTTTTTGTTCAAGTCTATTGAAAACATGTCCACTGCTTTGTAACCTCTATGCCTCAGAGACTAAGATGAAGAAGTCTTGGATCATGATCTGGTGTGTGTGGACTGTATGAGAGAGAGAGAGAGAGAGAGAGAGAGAGAGAGAGAGAGAGAGAGAGAGAGAGAGAGAGAGAGAGAGGAGACAGACACAGAATGAGAGAGAGAGAGAGAGAGAGAGAGTGTGTGTGTGTGTGTGTGTGTGTGTGTGCATGCGTGCGTGCGTGCGTGCGTGCGTGTGTGTGTGTGTGTGTGCACGGATGTATGAATGTGGGCACATGTGCCAGCAAAACCAAACTTTTGCAGCCATCCCCTACACCAAATCTTAAGAGCTGTAAATCTTCAATCTTCATTTTCCACAATGACCTTTTCCTAGATACTGTTAAAAGTTACACTTAATTCATAGCTCTTATACACTGATAACAAGGTTTGATGACATTGTAACAAATATCAACTAACTGCATAGACTAATGAATGCAACTTCTGCCATGCTAAGGAGTTCATGAATTATATCTTAAGTAAATGTTAGCGATCTGCCCAGAGAAACGTGGACAAAAAGAGTCACAAGTCTTGTGACTCGTTTGTCCACATTTCTCTGGGCGGTTCGATGACATTTAAGATTTGTGTAGATTTCCGCCTGCAGTCATTTCACTTTGCAACTAATTATAGCTGAAAAAAAAAAAAAAAACTCTGCCATACATATATCTCGTCAAATACAGCAAAGTCAGAGTTTGTCACTAACCCACTAGTCAGGAATCAAGCAAGTGAAGCCATATGGAACCAAATGAATTAGACAAACACAACACAGCTTCCAAATCATACCAACTTATTGTTGAATTAGCCTTTCCTTTGTGATGAAATCAAACAACACACAAAAAGCACAGACACAAGCCAGGATATATCCCAAAAACAGATGTGAGAATAACAGGAACATAAGCTTACTGCTTAGTATGTCAGCGGTGTAAGATGACAAAACATATGGAGCTTATATGCTCCTCTTCTATACCCCGCCTCCTTCCCCCACAATCACCACACCTCTTCCACCATTCCTGCAGAAAGTTTATCACTGCTTGGCAAATAAGTACTTTCATGCAAATGTGATCATCCGAAATCACATCGGTCACTGCATATTTTCTTCTTGCCCCCCTCCCCTTTTATATTGAAGTTAATCATTGACATTCTTCTTGATACTCTCTAGGACTTGGAAAGAGAAAACGAACTCTCACCTCATCAATCAAAAAAAGCAGTCAAAGGTCAAGTGTGTCAACCACCACAGTCAAGCTCAAAGACATCCACACTATCGGTTGAAAATGGGCAGTCAAGTTTGTCGCTTGCCCCACTCAAAACCCAAGACCCACATGAAATCAACTGGCAGTCAGTCAGATAACCGACCCCTCTTGCCTCCAAACTCCGCGAAAAAGAGCAGGAACACACCTACTCGACTTCCAGCCCTTTGTCTCAACTTTCCATTTTCTTTTCAGTGAATAGGTAGGGATCTCAGCAAAAGAAAACAAACAGAAACAACAAAACAAAACGAATGTCTGCTAAACAGTCAGAAACAATAGCTGACAAAGAGAGTGAAGGGCACAGGCAAAGAGGTTTACTGCGCAGGTAGCACTTGGAAACAGCTGAGGAGCAGCTGGCTGGAGGGAGAAAGGGGGAAAGGAGAGAGAGAGAGAGTGGGCAGGTGAGGGGTGAGGGTGGGGGTGAGGGTGGGGAAGGAGCTTTCAGTGTTTGGTCACTGACCAACTTTTCCATCAGTGTAGCATGACTGTGCCTGACCCCAAAACATGTTCGGCCCAGCTATTACTCAATTGTGGTGCAGGTGATAAGCCTACGACCTAATTTAGCAGGGTGGCCTGACCCTGAACTTCACCCTGACAAACACAACTGTAGTAGCAGTAGTAGTAGTAGTAGGGGACCGGCTTTTGGCCTTAGGCCTTACAGCCTATTTGCGTCCCCTCATTATTTTTCAATTTTTATTTCGGTCTGGTTGCATGCCTTTCTTATAAATAACATTATATTCAGTCCACACTAAAGAAAAGGTCCCTTTAACACTGCTCTCCTCTTTCTTTTTCTGTCATCTCTGCCAGAATGGTCTGCAAGCTAACCTGGGCCTTGTGAGATGCACTTTAATTAAACACACTCACAGTCAACCTTAAATTTCTTTTGTCTACTCATGTGAAACTGTCTAGGCAAGCAAAGTAAAAAAAAAAAATTTATAAAAGCACCTGAAAACTCTAATGATTCTACACCTCCCCTCACTCCCCCCTCCCCCCCCCTCCCCCATCCCCCATATATGTCCATACACATGTGGGGGTGTTTGGTTTAAGTGTGTGTGTGTGTGTGTGTGTGTGTGTTGTGTGTGTGTGTGTGTGTTGTGTGTGGGCCATGTATCTGTTTGTGTGTGTGTGTGTTTAAATATATGTGTGTGTGTGTACTGTGAACCTGTGTGCCTGTATTTCAAAAACAATCAATCCATCACACTGATCAACTGACCCCTACTGCTTTTCCACTCTGTAGTGCTGAATCAGTATGATCAGTTTCAAACTACAACTGTGCTTTTCCTTTCACTCAAATAAAACTGTTGTCCATTAGGAATTATGTTTCTGTTCTAACAGTATGAAGGACCCCTCTCTCTCTCTCTCTCTCTCTCCTCTCTCTCTCTCTCTTAGTCTTTTATCATTATGTAATCATAAATGCTTGTAGTTACTGTGTATAACATTCTGGAATACATCTTCTCTATATACTTGACCTTTCCTCTGCATGCAAGGGCCTTGCAAGCAGAGACTAACAATGTTTTGATTTATCTTCAATCAGGCAGTACTGGTGTAATACTGTATCTATGACGATGCTTTTTGATTCTGAATAAACCTTTATTTATCTACTTTTATTCTCATGTATTTTCATTTTTGTCATGAATGCGTGAGAGAGAGAAAGTCTAAATGAAAAATACCCCCTGAAAAGAAAAGTCAGCTTCGACGTCGGCGAAATCGCCGATGTCCGCCGAACCCGAAGTTGATACGTGTTGGAAAATCTCGACTCGCTGTACACATGCTGGACAGAGCGATCTAAAAATAGTTTCATCATAAAGATGAAAGATTCATCTTTAAAACAGTATAAGTTTCAAAATAATTAAAGTCCAGTATTAATTTGAGAAAACGAGTTGAAAAAATAGGGTAAATTTTAGATTACTTTATCTCCCAGAAATACTGAATAAAGATATATCATCTTAGGGTGCGCTGGAAAGAGGATTTCAAGCCCTACACAGTGGTATGCAAATTAGCTCTATCCGTGCAATATCCACCAATCGCAAGCCGGGAAAAGCGAGTGTGCGGAACGTCGCGAGGCACAACATTGTAAACACAATGGCGACCAGCATGGCAAGTGCGTCGGAACGATACATCGCTTCGAATGAATGGGAGGTCCGTGTGTCCAGGATCTTTATGGTAAGTTTTATTTGTGATAATGGCAGATCGATTATTGAAGCACATTTTTCAAACAAATGATCGGTTCAGAATGATCGGATTATGGTTAGTTTTGAATTAGAAGTGATCAAGTGAAAGTGTTAGGAAAAACACATGCTCTACTCTCGTTGTCTTCCTATCGAAGTTGATTTAATTTTATCGGAAGGCTCGTTTTACCTAAACATTAACTAAATATCATTTCAAGATTGCACATTGTCGAATCGTATGCTTTATGTTTAATATAATAAAGTTTGGGGCATATTTTATTAAATTATTTGACAGTATCGATTGCCGGAAGTAGAATGATTTTGGTCACAAGTAACAAAAGATCTGGTCGATCTTGCGCGGCCGTGTTCGTGCGTTTTTCTTCGAAGTTAATGCGCATTGTGATTGTTTATTTTTTTGTTTTCATGCAATGGTCTGTTGATTTCTGTCATCGAATGTGTATTTTGTAATAGTATTGAAGAAGGGGCAGTAGTACTTGTTGGATTTTTCTCGCGTGTATGAGCCCACCATATCATTCCGTTTATTATATCACACACACACACACACCCCCCCCCCCCCCACAACACAGTCACGAAAAGAACATACATTTTATGAAAAAAGACTGCATTAAAAAAAAATACATGATCAATTGTGTGTGTGAGTGAAGGAGTGTTTTAGTTTGCTTTTCTTGTTGCTATTGTTAGGTACTTCAGCACTTTGAGCTTTCTAGTATTTATGTAAATGTATGGTGAGAAAAAGTACTAAAGAAATGTTCCTTGTTAAAATGTGACAGGGTTCATAGCCTAACAGCATCCTAATATTCCAACTTTCACGAACTTTCAAAATCACTTTCTGGATTTTCCAAAGACCTTTAAATGGCCCTAAAACTGAAATTAAGTGTAAATAAGCACAAACACGCACACACAACAGACACACAGATTACCTTTAATAGAACAGTTCCTCGTTATCACACCAATCTTCTGGCCTTATCACTGTCTGTTCACAATGACCCAAAGTTATAGTTATTTCCTCACACATGTTAAAATTTCACGGTCCCTGGGTTTTTTTTTTTTTTTTTTTTTTTTTTTTTTTTTTTTTTTTTGGATTTCTTATATTGGTGACATAAGTCCAAATTCACAAACTTTCACAAACCATATTCATGTTTTCTTATTTTTCAAAGACTTTCCAGGGCCTGGAAAATAACATTTTTTTCCCCAGGCCTTCCTTAACTTTCCCAAACGCTATGAACCCTGTGTGATCATCTGGATTATTCTCCAGTAAATCTCATTCACTTCAACATTGTAAAAAGATTGTATAGCAAATGTGTATAATGTCTTGAAAACACACAATCACATGATATAGGCATGTGTGCACACACACACACACGCACACACACTTGCACGCACACTACACACACATTGAAGCTCACAAACACCATTTCCTCCTCTCCTTTCTTTTTTCCCCCACACTGACACAGGTGCATGCATCTGAGAAGCATGCAAAAAACAATGGAAGTCAAATGCTTAAAATTCTCCTTTCTTTCCTTGAAGATGATTTTTTCTCTCATAATTGCTGTGTCATATAAAACTGTTGTGTGTGTGTTGTAAATGTGTCTGGTCACACTTTTTTTTAGCAGCCATTACTGACAATAATTATAAGGATCAAATTGAAACAGAGTAATAAGATATTTATGATCTGGTGCTTGTTTCTGTTTGAACAGGTCCATACTGGTGTCTTCTTAGGGGCAGTATTCACTACCTGGATTTCTACATTTATGTTGAAAGCCTGCACACCCAGTTGCTTGACTGGCAGACAGATGCCTCTCCTGCCCTGCGTGAAGATTGTCCAGCCACTTTTCTCAGGCATTCACTTTCCTCATAATGCAGACATCCTGCTGTCCTTACTGGCCATTGGGGAAGAAAAGAAAAACGGTGGTCACAGCTTTGTTGCAGAAGGTTTGCGGTTACCTGTTAGAGGTCACCAGGCGCCAGTTAGCAGATTTTCTACCCGGTGGAAAGTACCACAATGTGCAGGATGAAGAGCTGCGGCAGAAGCTTGACCACTCCAGTCTGACAAATTTAGTCAGTGAAGAGTGCTTCGATGATCTGGACTTTTCTCTGTTTAAGCGGAGAAATGCCAGCTTGCATCATCACACTCCACCGTGAATCTGCTAAAGCGGAATAAATCTGTTTCATCCTGGCTGGCCCTGAAGACCTCTGCAGAACAGCAAGACTTGCTGAAGCTGTCTGCCAGAAAAGCTGCTGCACTGCGAGAAAAAGCAGCATGTGCAGATGGAAAAAAAGACACCGTCCGCCGAAAACAAGATCTTCTGCAAGAGGCAAGACTGGTCAAGGAAGCAGCAGAGGAAAGGAAACGTCAGCAGAAGATGTCTGTAATGGAGGATCTGAAACCTCACCAGGGCCCATGTTCATCACCTGCTGACATCCAACGGCTGCTCAGAATCTATAGAACCCACAGGGCCCTCAGGAAAGCCTTACGAGCAGAGATTCTTTTTCATAAAATCAATTTGGAAAAAAAAGTCTTCACACTGCTCAAGGTCACAGGATCAGTCCTGAAGCTTGTGAATCAGCTTTTGGAGTTTTTTGGTGGGGAGGTGTTAGAATGATTGCCAGCAATCCAGCCAGAAGTTCAGCCGAACAAGCGTCCACGCAGAGAAATATCAGATTCTTCTGAGGATGACTCTGACCAGAGTGAAGATCATCTCAACTCTGATGAGGATAATGAAGAAGAGCAGACAGCACACAACTTGAGCACTTCAACTTTCAATTCAGGCAGCCAGAAGAGCTCATTGCTGTGTACTTTGAAGATGACTTCTTCATAGGGGCAGTGCACAACATTCTGAGTGAGGATCAATCAAGCGGAGGTGAACTTCATGACCAAGGCAACTGGGTAGAGGTGCCAATGCCCGCCATGTGTTCCGATGGTCACATTCACTTGATGTATATATCCTATCAACTCCTCAGTGGTGTTTGCCTCCAACCTCACCCTGGCCCCATCTTCTTCATCTGGGAGGTCTGTTGTTGTGGGAACTGGCCAAATGATCTACGCCAGAGATATGATGCATTCAAATGTTTCCCTGTTTGAAAATCATCTCTGATTTGCTTCTTTCAAGAGATGTCTGTTGTAAGTAACCTAAGGTGTTATTTGAAAGGTAGGACTTGTAAAGAATTTTCTTTCAGTGAGTTCAGCTATCAGTGAGCCTGTTGACATCATTTCAAAAAAAATGATTTTGCGTTTGAGATCTCTACACTAGTATTGGTAGTAGATTATTAAGACAATCTAAATAAGCAAAAACTTTGTCTGTGAAGACTTCAATAGTTTAAATTATGCCTACCACCATTTTAGATATCTGGTTAAAGTTTGAGAGCGATCTATGACAAGTGGTTTGGAAAAACATTGCAATTTTCCTGGACCATGCAGTCATGTGGCGAACTTGCTAGTCGACAACTAATCGATAGGACAAAACTTCCAGTGATGTTAGAACATTGTCGGGCCAACTTTTGTAGTCAAGTAGCCCCCGCGTGTGGGGTTCCGATGGTAAGTCATGTTAGCCCCCCACCTGTGGGGATGAAGTGTTAGTCATGTAAGCCCCCTCCTATGTGGGCAGATTGTAGTAAGCAGGTACGCCCCCCCACCTGTGGGGACCTGACTTAGTAGTCCAGCAGCCACATCTTGTGGGTTCGACTTGTATGTAGGATGTAGCCACTCATTGACCTGTGGGGAACACCGGACTGACTCAGTAGCCCCCTCCTATGTGGGATGGAGTGTAGTCATGTAGCCCCTCCTATGTGGGCGATGGAACTTGTTAGTATTGTAGCCCCTACCTGTGGGGACTGATGTAGTTCATGTAGCCCCCCTCCTGTAGGGCTGACATTAGTCGGAGACACCTCCTGTGTGGGCAACTGTAGTCATGTCGCCCCCCAAACCTGTAGGGGGACTGGAGTGTAGTCATGTATGCCCCTTATAGGTGGGACCCGACTTGTAGAGTCATGTTAATTATGTCCAACTGTGGGGGAATGACTGTAGTCAGGTAGCCCCCTAACTGGTGGCACGACTTGTAGTCGTAGCCCCCGCCTGTGGGGACTGACTTGTAGTAATGTACAGCCCACTCCGGTGTGGGCCAACTTGTAGTCTTGGTCGTCCCCCTCCTGTGTGGGCTGACTGGTAGGTCATTAGACCCGCTCCTGTGTGGGTGGACTTTGCTTGTACGTCATGTGCCCACCGACTTGTGTGGGCTGACTGTAGTCATGTATAGCCCCCCTTCTGTGTGGGCTTACTTGTAGTCTGAGCCCCATCATGTTTGGATTAGATTGTAGTCATGTTAGCCCCCTCGGTGTGGCTGACTTGTAGTCATGTTAGCCCCTCGAGTTTGCCTGGACTTGTAGCATGAAGACCCCCCTCCTGGTGTAGGCCTGAATGTAGTCATGTAAGCACCCTCCTGTGTGGGACTGACTTGTATAGTCATGGGACCCCGCCATAGTATGGGCCACCTTGTGTAGTCATGTAGTCCGTCCTGTGGGGCTGCCTTTGTAGTCATGTAGCCCCCAACTCCGTGTGGGCTGATTGTAGTAGTAGCCCCCATTGTATGGGCCAACTTGTTGTAGTCATGTAGACACTCGTATGGGCTACTTTTAGTCATGTAGCCCAGTCATGTGTATGGGGCTGAATTGTAGTCATGTAGAACAACCTATGTGGGACTCTGACTTGTAGTAAACGCCGAAGCCCCTCCTAGTGGGCTGCGTGACTTCTGTAGTCAATGGAGCCCCCTCCTATGGCGGGATGGACTTGTAGTCAGTTAGCCACCCTCCTGTGTGGGGGTCTTGACTGTAGTATTGTATAGCCCCGTCCTGTGTGGGATGACTTGTAGTCATGTAGACCCTCCTGATGTGGGCTGACTTGTTAGTCATGTAGCCCCCCCTGTGGGGGGACTTGTAGAGCTCATGTAGCCCACCTCTAGTGGGCGACTTGAGTCATGTAGCCCTCCTATGTGGGTGACTTTAGTCATGTCTCCCCCTCCTATGTGGGATGACTTGGTAGTCATGTAGCCCCCTCCTGTGTGGGCTGACTTGTAGTCATGTAGCCCCCAACCTGTGGGGAAATTATGAAATTGTAGTCATGCAGCACCCTTCCTGTGTGGGTACTTGGGTAGTCGTCATGTAGCCCTTACCTGTGGGGGACACTGACTGTCTCATGTAGCAACTCTATGTGGGCTGACTTGTATTCATGTAGCACCTACTATGTGGGAAGATGGTAGTCATGTAGCACTACCTGGGCGATGACTTGTAGTAATGTAGCCCCCCCGCATGTATGGGCGGACGTTGGAGTCATGGTTTGGCTAGCTCCACTCCTGTGTGGTGCAGTTAAAATCTTTCGTTCCGTAATGCTGCTATACTTTGATTTCCCACCACC
>JADBJO010029010.1:10000-19498 GCA_016801955.1 Conus betulinus | reverse complement strand
ACTGTCAAGGATGTCGTGTATAAGTGAGCCAAGTTGTTGACGTAGAGAAGAAAGGCGGTGGGGAGTAGGACGGTGGGGGCCGTGCAAGAGGATAACTAGTTTGACTGGGGGGTGTGGAAAGGAAGCGGGGTATCGCAGGGGAAGAAGTTGTGGGCCCTGCCGAAGCCTATAAAAGCCAGCCGAAGACAAAGCATTGATGAACAGTGAGCCACCTGAACAGCGGGATATATAAACATATTTCCCTGTGTACCCGTGTACTTATTTCTCTGTCCGTTTGTCTGTCGGTCGGTCGGTCTGTCTGTCTGTTCAATGTCTGTGTATCATCTCATCATCATTATCATCATCAATACATCATCTCATCATCATTCATCAGCAACAACAAACAACAACAACAAAATACAACAACAACAACAACAGTATATTACCATAGCAGTAATGATGTTCTGTCACACATCCATAGGTAAAGAACACGCATAAGTGCTTAACAGGTTCTCAGGATAGTGTGTATTAGCTGAAACGATTACACACATTAGCTGCAACGATTACACACACGCACGCCGCACGCAAAGTACGCACACATATGTAGTTTCAACGATTACACACACACACATGCGCACGTGCGCGCGCGCGCTCACACACTCATACACACACACACACACACACACACACACACACACACACACACACACACACACACACACACACACACACTCACAGACACACACACACACACACACACACACACACACCACACACACACACACACACACACACACACACACACACACACACGCACGCACGCACACACACGGCGAGAGAGAGAGAGAGAGAGAGAGAGACGAGGGGAGAGGAGAGAGAGAGAAGAGAGAAGAGAGAGAGAAGAGGAGACGAGAGAGAGGGGGGGGGAGGGAGGGGGAGGGAGAGTGATCCATTTATGGACGCAAGCACAGAGAGGCAGGAAGACAGACAGACAGACAGACAGACAGACAGACAACAGAAAATAGACAGAGACCCAGATATACGAAAGAGCGAGACGAGTATAGGAACAGGGCGATAGACACACCGAGAAAGGCAGACAGACAGACAGACAGACAAAGACAGTGCAATGGCTGACAAATCTATTACGAACAAACGGACGCACTGACTGCCTCTGGGTCCAGGGATCACCAAGACGAAGAAGTCAGAGAGTAAAAGGCCCCTGGCAGGTCAAACATGGTCAGTCAGGAACGAATCGACTGGTCAGCCACAAACAGAGCGTTTGATGACTAGTGTCAAATCAGAAAACTAACACACACGATGATGAAGAGGAGGAGGAGGAGGAGGAGGAGGAGGAGGAGGAGGAGGACAACGATAAAGAGCAGGAGGATGCAGGTGACAGAGTGGGGGTGATGAATTCATGAGGGGAGAAGGAAGAAGAAGAGGCAGCTAGAGAGACAGACAACCGGGGGGAAGAGGCACCCTGCCACCACCATTCACCCCCACCGCCATTCACCCTGCCACCACCATTCACCCCACCGCCATTCACCCTGCCACCACCATTCACCCCACTGCCATTCACCCTGCCACCATTCACCCCACTGCCATTCAGCCTGCCACCATTCACCCTGTCACCATTCACCCTGTCACATTCACCCTGCCACCATTCACTCTGTCATCATTCACCATGTCACCATTCACCCCCATTCACCCTGCCACCATTCACCCTGTCACCATTCACCCTGTCACCATTCACCCAGTCACCATTCACCCTGCCACCATTCACCCTGCCACCATTCACCCAGTCACCATTCACCCTGCCACCATTCACCCTGCCACCATTCACCCTGCCACCATTCACCCTGTCACCATTCACCCTGCCACCCATTCACCCTGCCACCATTCACCCCACTTCCATTCAGCCTGTCACCATTCACCCCTCTCACCATTCACCCTGTCACTATTTACCCCACCGCCATTCACCCTGCAACCACCATTCACCTTGCCACCATTCACCCTGCCACCATTCGCCCTGCCACAATTCACCCCACCACATTCACCCCCACTGCCATTCACCCTGCCACCATTCACCCTGCCACAGCCATTCACCCGGCCACCACCATTCACCCTGCCACCATCATTCACCCAGCCAACATTTACCCCGCCACCATTCACCCCCACCACCATTCACCCTGCCACCATTCACCCTACCACCATTCACCCTGCCACCACCATTCACCCTGTCACCATTCACCCTGTCACCCATTCATCCTGTCGCCATTCATCCTGTCACCACCATTCACCCTTCATTCACCCTGTCACCATTCACCCTGTCACCACCATTCACCCTGCCACCACCATTCACCCTGTCACCATTCACCCTGTCACCATTCATCCTGTCGCCATTCATCCTGTCACCCACCATTCACCCTGTCACCATTCACCCTGTCACCACCATTCACCCTGCCACCACCATTCACCCAGCCAACATTTACCCCGCCACCATTCACCCCACCCACCATTCACCCTGCCACCATTCACCCTGCCACCATTCACCTTTGCCACCATTCACACCTGCCACCATTCACCCTGTCACCATTCACCTTATAATGTTCAGTCATACTACAAATACGTGTAATAGAGAACATACACATACATTACATTTGAAAAGGCCCAGACGGCTATGAGTTAGGTTGTGCCCCCCCTCCCCCTTCCCCCACAGTATTGACTAATTATGAGAAAATGGATGGGTTTTAAGTTTAGACCTGAAAGATGAGATAGAATCTGAATGTCTGAGAGAGTCTGGCAGTCTGTTTCACGTCGCTGGAGCTTGTAAAGAGAAAGATGTTTCACCAGTAGTAGTCCTGAAGCGAGTCATTCGTAGAAGGCGGTCGTCAGCGCAGGAGTGTAGTTGTCAAGAGGGGGGGGGGGGGGGGGGGGGGGGTTATATTTTAATGAGATCTGAGAGATAAGAAAGGTCCATTTTCAAAGAGAGCATTCTAGATGAGACAAATGCACAAATGAGAGTTTTTGTAGCATCTGTAGAGAGAAGGTGACGCCATTCACCCTGCCACCATTCGCCCTGCCACCATTCACCCCGCCACCATTCACCCTGCCACTATTCACCCTGCCACCATTCACCCTGCTACCATCCACCCCGCCACCATTCACCCTGTCACCATTCACCCTGCCACCATTCACCCTGCCACCATTCACCCTGCCACCACCATTCACCCTGCCACCATTCACCCTGCCACCATCATTCACCCTGTCACCATTCACCCTGCCACCGTTCACCCTGTCACCATTCACCCTGCCACCATTCACCCTGCCACCATTCACTCTATCACCATTCACCCTGTCACCATTTCACCTTGCCACCATTCACCCTGCCCACCATTCACCTTGCCACCATTCACCCTGCCACCATTCACCCTGCCACCACCATTTACCCTGCCACCACCATTTACCCTGCCACCATTCACCCTGTCACCATTTACCCTGCCACCATTCACCCTGCCACCATTCACCCTGCCACCATTCACCCTGCCAACACCATTTACCCTGCCACCATTCACCCTGTCACCATTTACCCTGCCACCATTCACCCCCACCACCATTCACCCTGCCACCATTCATCCTGCCACCATTCACCCTGCCACCATTCACCCTGCCACCACCATTTACCCTGCCACCACCATTTACCCTGCCACCATTCACCCTGTCACCATTTACCCTGCCACCATTCACCCCGCCACCATTCACCCTGCCACCATTCATCCTGCCACCATTCACCCTGCCACCATTCACCCTGCCACCACCATTTACCCTGCCACCATTCACCCTGTCACCATTTACCCTGCCACCATTCACCCTGTCACCATTCACCCTGCCACCATTCATCCTGCCACCATTCACCCTGCCACCATTCAGCCTGCCACCATTCACCCTGCCACCATTCACCCTGCCACCATTCACGCTGCCACCATTCGCCCCGCCACCATTCACCCCGCCATCGTTCACCCCGCCACCATTCACCCCGCCACCATTCACCCTGCCACCATTCACCGGCCATCATTCACCCTGCCACCATTCACCCTGCCACCATTCAACCGGCCATCATTCACCCTGCCACCATTCACCTGGCCATCATTCACCCTGACACCATTCACCTGGCCATCATTCACCCTGACACCATTCACCGGCCATCATTCACACCCTGCCACCATTCACCTGGCCATCATTCACCTGACACCATTCACCTGGCCATCATTCACCCTGACACCATTCACCGGCCATCATTCACGCTGCCACCATTCACCTGGCCATCATTCACCCTGACACCATTCACCCTGCCACCATTCACCCTGATACCCACCATTCACCCTGCCACCATTCACCCCTGCCACCACCATTCACCCTGCCACCATTCACCCTGCCACCATTTACCCCGCCACCATTCACCCTGCCACCATTCACCCCGCCACCATTCACCCTGCCACCATTCACCCTACCATCACCTTGCCACCATTCACCCTGCCACCATTCACCCTGCCACCATTCACCCCGCCACCATTCACCCTGCCACCATTCACCCTACCATCACCTTGCCACCATTCACCCTGCCACCATTCACCCTGCCACCATTCACCCTGCCACCATTTACCCCGCCACCATTCACCCCGCCACCATTCACCCTGCCACCATTCACCCATTCACCCTGTCACCATTCACTCTGCCACCATTCACCCTCAGGTCCAGATGAAGTACAGTGCAATTCAGAGGTAGACGTGCAGTTTGGGAGGAGTCAGCATGACTGCACAGTGCTGTGCAGCTGATGTAGTGCAGCATATCACCATTTTCCCTTGATTACAGTGTAGTGCAGTTAAGTGTTGTTGCATACAACAATACATCATTGTTGCACACAATAGTTCATCTTGTCAGTCGCAAAACACAACACAGTAGGAGTCAGTGTCACATACAGTAAGTACTTGTACTTTCACATGCAGTAAGTATATTGTACTTTCACATACAGTAAGTACTTTGTACTTTCACATACAGTAAGTACTTTTTTTTGTGCTTTCACACACAGTAAGTACTTTGTACTTTCACATACAGTTAGTACTTTGTACTTTCACATATAGTGAGTGCTTTGTACTTTCACATACAGTAAGTACTTTGTACTGATTCTTATGGTGGGAGGGCAATGAGGAAGATGGGATTCGAGACTGACAAATCAACAAGTAGAAACGGACAGAAGAAAAATGTACATTGGGAGAGAGGTAGACAGACAGACAAGCAGACAGACTGTGAGACACAGACATATATGCACACACACACGCGCGCGCGCGCGCGCGCGCGCACCTACGCACGTACACACACATGCACACACACACACACACACACACACACACACACACACACACACACACACACACACACACACACACACACACACACACACACATTGAGACAGACAGGCAGGCAGACAGACAGACAAACAGACAGACTTAGAGAGGACAGGCGGACTGAAGTACATGACCCTTAGTATTCTATCCGATTAGTCGTCGCGAAGAACACATCACTATTGCCTCATTGTATGCCCCTTAAACGACCAGACCGCGCTTATCACGTTGTTGATGTTTTTTTGTTGTTGTTGTTGTTGTTTTTCAGATGGGGAAGGGCTGTATGGATCTGGTGATGTCTCTAATTGTAGGTCTGGGTGAAAACAGAGCGCATACATCCAGCTGCCATTGCCTGTCAGATCGAAGGTAGTATTGACCACTGAGTGAAACCAGTAATTTTTGAAACGTCCAGACGTGGACATTAGCGAATCCTGACCTATTTCACAGAACAGATCACAATTTTCAACACTACAGAAATGGAGAAATTGAATAGTTACCTAGGCCACCAGTTCAGGCAATATCGTGTTTCCATTACAACACGTATCAGTGTCCATCTCTGTGGCGGTTTGTGTGTGTTGATATTAATGTATGCAACTATGTATGGATCGTGTGGCGATGGTAATGGCAGTGGTAATGTTGCTTATAGCCCAGCCGACCGCAAAGGGCCTTGTCAGGGCTGTCACTACGTTGAAAATAACCCACAAGTCATGAAAAAAAACAGCTTTAATTCACTCAACTCAAAACATACCTTCTATGACATGATACCATAAACAACAGAAAAGAAAGCAACAAAAAAAAAGTTACAAAATACAAGATCGGGTTATTCTAATGAACAAATTCCACAAAGGAAACAAAGCAAAGAGCAACCCAGTTCATTCTCTGGGTCCTCCCCAGCACCTTCGGATGTTTCTTTTTTTTCTTCTTTGCCTTAAACCAGGCTGACCCTGGAGAAAGGTCCAGTGACGGCGAGGAAAGACCCAACTGACCACAGGGAAAGTCCTGTTGACAGTGGGAAAGACTACAACTTTGGATTCTCTCTTGAGGGCACATAAGACCGTATGGCGAAAGTTTGGCTGTGTCTGGAGTGGCACTGTCTTCATCTGTGTCGTGGGCAGGGGTGTGTGGGGTCTGTGGGGTGTGCTCGGCAGCTGGAGGGTGGTGTCTTTTTGCCGGTGGGCTCTGCAGCCATAAAATACGGGCTGGTACACCCATGGGGATACTATTTTAAGGCTGTTATTAGTTGCATCCTGTAGTCTGATTTTACCTCTATTCAGGAGCAGTTATGTCCCTTGATATCTTAATGGAGTGTCCTGCGCGTGCCTGTACCCATCGTCAAACACAGCGCAGGCCTCCAAGGGTGGTACAGGACTGCTCTAAAGGCAGGCGGAGACAGTGCGCTTCTCTGGGTCCTCCCCAGCACCTTCGGGTGTTTCTTTTTTTTTTCTTCAACCAGTTCATGAGAAGGTGGAATGTACACTTTAGCAAGCCCAGTCAGTAGTTCAGGAGGGTGGAACCATAGGTACATAAGGCAATTCCAGTCAGAATCACTCAAGGCTAGTGCATACACACATAGCAAGCCCTTTCAGGGAGTCAGCTGAGAAGTGGGTGGTTCCAGCGAAGAGCGAAGAGCTCGGATTGACCAGCGCTGCCAAACTTGAGATTACCTCCCCTCTGTCTGAAGGGGGGGGGGGGGGGGGGGGGGGGATTGCTGACGTTTTTTGGAGGCAATATTTCAGCTAACTCAGTGACCGACCTAGAAACTTCAAAAGCAGTTCATCTCCCACCGACATCTTGCGTCCCCCTCCCTTCTCTTTCCATCTCCCCCCCCCCCCCCCCCCCCCCCCCACTGCTCCTCATCCCCCCCTATTATCAATTCCCCCCCCCCCCCCCCCCTCCCCTCCATGTCCTCCTTTATAAATCGGTCATCAGCCTCCCTACCGTGGAGAAGTGTGGTGTGACTGCCAGCCACGGTATGATGGGCAAGCTGAAGGGGAGGAGAGGGAATAGAAGGGTGGTGGTGGGCATTATATTAATTTAAGAGGTGATGGGGGGGTGGGAGGGGGTGGGGGGTGGGGGGGGGGACTGTTTGGGGGCCGAGAAGCCAAGAAGCCGTAAACAGCCGATGATGAGGATGATTGACAATGATGATACATCAAACTGACAATCGGGGATCCTCCCTCTGTCTCCTCCATCTCTCTCTCTCTCTCTCTCTCTCTCTCTCTCTCTCTCGCTCTCCCCTCTCTCTCTCTCTCTCTCTCTGTCTCTGTCTTGTCTCTGTCTGTCTGTCTTCTGTCTGTCTGTCTCTCTCTCTCTCCTCTCTCTCTCCTCTCTCTCTCTCTCCTCTCTCTCTCTTCTCTCTCCTCTCTCCGTCTCCTCTGTCTGTCGTCTCTCTCTCGCTCTGTCTCTCCTGTCTCCCTGTCTGTCTCTCTGTCTCTTCCTCGGTCTCTGTCTTATCTCTGTATCTGTCTGTCTGTCTGTCTGTCTCTCTCTCTCCCTCTCTCTCTCTCTCTCTCTCTCCTCTCTCTCACTCCGTCTTTGTCTCTCTTTCTGTCTGTCTCTCTGTCTGTCTGTCTGTCTCTCTGTCTCTGTCTCGGTCTCTGTCTCTCTCTCTCTCTCTGTCTCTTCTCCCCCTCGTCTCTCTCTCTCTCTCTCCTCTCTCTCTCTCTCTCTCTCTCTCTCTCTCTGCATCTCTTCTCTTCAGTGACTGAGGAATACTTTCAAATACACCTGATGGTCAACACCTTGTGAAATGTGTTATCAAGGACTTAGCGAAGTCTTTAAGAGTTTCTTCATACGCCATTCATATTATTCCCAATTAGATACCATTGTCTAGATAAACAAGTGGGCCTACGAACTAATGTGACATGCGCAGTTAGATCTTTCTGAGGGGGTCACTCTATGTTTCCCTCAGCTCTATGTTCCCTCAAGTCAAGTAACATGTCATGTCATGTCAAAGTGACCAGTGGTAGAATGATCATTGGTCAAGCAATGGTCGGAGTGACCAGTGGTCAAGCAATGGTCAGAATGACCTGTGGTCAACCAATGGTGACCAATGATCATTCTGACCATTGCTTGAGCACTGTCACACTGACCATTGCTTGACCACTGGTCACTCTGACCATTAGTTGACCTCTGGTCATCATGTAACTTGAATTGAGGAGAACATAGAGCTGAGGGAACATAGAGCGGTTCGTTAGGAGAATTAGCTCTATGTTCCCTCAGCTCTATGTTCCCTCAAGTCAAGAGATATTTACGTCATGTAATATGGCATGGCATATGTCATGGCACATGGCATGATATGACATGGCATTATGACATGACATGACATAGCATGTAACTTGACTTGAGGGAAACATAGAGCTGAGGGAACATAGAGCTGAGGAAACATAGACATGCACCCCAGTCCCTTTCAACTGGATGTGGTGGGTATTAACGCGTGATGTAATGTTACTGGACATTTTGTCTCATACGTTTTCTTTGAGGTTTTGACACAAAAGATGACATTCATTCCCTCTGTGATGTGAAGGATGGTTGAAACAGTCGCAACGCCTAGCTATCGTTGCTACAAGCGTGGCGAAAGCATCGTTTTTCAATTACGATGACGTCAATTTTATTTGATGCATGCTTAGAATAGGTGATGAAAATATTCCACGTTTTTTCGTGAGAGAGAGAGAGAGAGAGAGAGAGAGAGAGATCTGTGACTACAATGGGAAAAAGTCTTACGCCACAGAAGCCTTGTACAAATGTTTCTGTCACCACAGAATCATCAGCACCAGCACAGGGCAACAATTCACACACACACACACACATATATATATATATATATATATATATATATATATATATATATATATATATATGAGGTGATGAGGTGACTCCATTTTTCCAAACAGTCCGAATGAGACTATAAACCGAGGTTCCGTGTGTGAACGCACGCGTAACAACTTGCACACACGTCAAATCCCATCACCAACGTTCGGAAGAGAAGGCCAGTTTGGCTGGTTGGTACGTTGGCTCTCTGCGTGACAAATCGAAAGAATGAAAGAGTTGTTAAACTGAATGAACAATCTTGACCGAAGAACACAGGAAATGAAGCGCCAGCAGGCAGCTCTTCAGT
>JADBJO010029010.1:0-5000 GCA_016801955.1 Conus betulinus | reverse complement strand
GAGTGGTGGGGTGGTGGGGATCCTCACTTTAACACACTGTTGTATTGTTATTAAGTGCAAATGCACATCGAGAGAGAGAGAGAGAGAGAGAGAGAGAGAGAGAGAGAGAGCGCATTTTGAGAGAGTGGTTCGAGTGTGCTGAATCCCAAATGTCAACCACCATCTAAACTAGATGCTTGACGTTAGAACATGGTTTACTAAACTTTGTAACATTGTTTCAATTCTAGTAATGCGTTGAAGTAAGTGTATACCAATCTGTATGTGTTTACTTGGGAAATTTAGCTTTTTGAAAAACGTCGAAGTAGTAAAGTTATAGTGCAAATAAGCAAGAGGCATAGAGAGTTATTTGCCTATGTTCTACTAGGGTATCGTAATTTTTTTTCTTTAACTTTCAGTGTTCTGATTGCTTATCCCTGTAGATTTGGTGACAAAAGAAATGTCGAAAGCAATATACACATCTTTATTTACAGCATTACAATTGTATGACAATATACTCAGTTCTCGTTTTTATATTCTCTGTTCGGTCTTCTTCTGCACAACATATTTTTGTTTACATCCCAAATAACTTTTTTTGATACTAATTTAGTTTGAGAACAAGTTGTTAAGGCCACTGCTTTGGGACAAGATCCAGTAGGCTAAGGTATTGCGGTAGAGAGGTTGTATTCTTTGGGGAGAAAGTGTTAAAAACGGTCTCCTGTAGTAGAAGTTTTATTTATTTTTTTTTTTTTTAATAAATTTTCTTCTTTTTTATTTTCGTCTTTTTGTTTTTTTTTTTAACCATATATGGGTTCGCTGAAATCATTCCTTGAAAGTCATGTTAAGTTCTTCCATCAGTTGATACTCTACTCTTCGATTTAATGGCATCAAAATCGATCCATGTCTTGTGACAACAGACTCACACACAAACACCCACCCACATAAACACACACAAGCACATGTGTACGCATGCTCCTACGCACGCACACTGCACACTGTGCACACACACACACACACACACACACACACACACACACACACACACACACACACACACACAAACAGAGTTATTTATCAAACTCTAATTATTGTCGGATTTATTGAATCAGGAAAAAAATAAACAAGACAGGAAGTCAAAAATTTCAGTGTTTGCTTGCTTGCTTGTTGTTTGTTTGTTTTAATTTTGGTGTATGCTTAACTTTCTTTCTTCTTTCTTCTCAGAAGTTGCTGGATAATTCGACATAATCACGGGAACAATCGATTTATCAGAAGTCGCCGGATAAGTCGACGTACTCGCGGGAAATGTCGACTTCTGATAAGTTGAACTCCGGATAAATCGACGCTGAAAAAATTTCCCCTGCATGTCGATTTATTGCTGCCCCCCTTTTTTTTTTCCATCTTAGGGATGAGCCATGACTGGGATTCGAACCCATGCCCTTCTGGACATGCTCATTTTCCACTTAATGACTCGCGCACTAACCACTGAGCCACAGGAACACCTGATATTTGTAGGAAAGTTAAGCCTTATGAAGTTCACTTTTGTTCCTCCTTGACCAGATCCAACTTGAACACCTCTCTGCCGCTTCTGCCATTGCTTTCAGGGCTTTGGTTTTTTCCCTCCCTGCAACTGAGAGCTGTTTCATGAGGCTGTATGCAGACGTTCCCACAAACCCCCTAGCTAGCTCCAAGCAGTGAGGACTTTGACCTGATAGCCTTCTCTCCTCAGGCTGTTTGCCAGATCAGCATACTTTTCAGTCTTGTAGATCTGAGCTGCCTCCATTCTGTTCTCATATGGCACCGTGAGCTCGATCATGATCAGCTGCTTGGTTGACTGAGAGTGTAATACTATGTCTGGTCTCATGCCACTCTTGCTGATAATCTCTGGGTGACTATTCCATTCTGGGAGGTCTGCTGTGCACTCCAAGTCATCTGCCCGTCCAGCAGACTCTGCCTGCATGTTCCGAGTGGCACTGTTGTTCTTGGCCATGATTCGCTGCCTCCTGCCGTGAAGAATGTTGCGGGTGCTTTTGGAGTCCTGATTTTCCCTTTGTGGTGTTGGTACTAGCCCAGACTACTTGTACAATCTCTTTGAGCACTTGGTTGTGCCTCCATGTGTACCTTCCTTGAGCCAGGGCTACTTTACATGAGCTTAGGACATGCTCCACTGTTTGTTTTTCATGGCAAAGGGGGCATGAAGGATCGTCTGTTTTTCCCCACTTCACCAGGTTTGCATTTGAAGGCAGAAGGTCATATGCAGATCTGAGAATGAAGCTGATCCTGAGAGGGGCCATGTGCCAAATGTCATTCCAAGTGAGACTTCTTTGGAGTGCATTCTCCCACGTGTCCATTGCCCTTGCTGGCTCTGCTGGACTGCTTTTTGGAGTCTTTGTTGGTCTTCTTCTTTTCTCATCTCCTGAATCATCATGTCTCTTTTGGCTTTTCCTTTGGCCTTGACCACCATTCAGTTTTGGTCACCCCCAGTCCTTGTCTGTTGGTCTGTGTGTGTCCTGTTATTTCTCTGATCTTGAGACTTTCTTTTGCAGAATCCATCGCCTCTTGAACTTTCCATTTTCTGCCTGTCTTCAGCTGGGGCTTGATTGCTTCAACCACCTTGTCTCCTGAGTCCTCCAGCATGCTTTGAAGTCTGATCTTCCCTGCTTTATATTCCTCCAGGATGGATTTCAGTGGTAGTTTCAGCTTGCTGGCGACAGTATAGCGCTATGTCAGTCAGACAGGGTGGGACACCAAGCCATTTCCTTGTGAACTTGTTGATTTTGGATTCCATTGCCTCCACTATGCTGGTGCAGATGTCGTATATCATCAGAGGCCATAGGAGCTTTGGTATCAGCATGAACTGCAGACACCAGACCTTGTATTTGCCAGGGAGCCCACACTGGTCAATGGTCTCCAAGCCTTCTTCCGACATCTGTTTGGTTTCTTTTGCTCTTTGTGTGTCTTTCAGCGTATCATCATACCATCTTCCAAGGCTCTTGACTGGCTCTTCTGTTACTGTTGGAATGGTCTGGTTGGGGCAACACTGAAGACCACAGATTCGGCCACTTTTCCTTTCCTCAGTGAGAGACTCCGTGATTTCTTTGGCTTGAACTTCATTCTGGATGAGGCAACTATGTCGTCCAGCCTCTCCAGCACGTGACGTGTCTCGTCTTCTCTGGATGAAATCACTGTAGTGTCATCCATGAAGGCCTTGAGAGGGGGCATCTTATCATCGCCAAGGTCTGTTTGTCTTGCGTTGCTTGTTGCTGCTTTCAAGATGACTTCCATTGCCAACACGAACAGTATTGGGGAAATTGCACAGCCCATTGCAATGCCAACTTCCAAGTTGATCCAATCTGTTGTGTACTCCTGGTAGAGAACCGCATTGAGAAGCCATTGAAGTACTTCTTGAGCATGTCGCGGATGTTCTTGGCACATGGTACATCTTAAGAGCCAACTGTATCATCTCATGGGGTACAGATCCATATGCGTTTGCCAGGTCGAGCCACACTACGTCCAGGTCTCTCTTTTCTGTTTTTGCTCTTTGGATTGCGTCCCAGATCATTGTGGCGTGTTCTACACAGCCAGCCACGCCTGGGATTGCCACCTTCTGGACTGACACATCCAAGTACTTGTTTTCCATGAGGTACTTGGTCAGCCTTGCTGCCATGACAGAGAAGAAGATTTTCCCTTCGACGTTCAGTAGTGATATTGGCCTGAACTGGCTGATGTCACTTGAGTTTTGCTCTTTGGGGATGTACACACCATCTGCCGTCATCCACTGGCCGCTGATCTTCTGATTTCTCCAAGCTGATCGCAGCAGCCTGTGGAGCCACTCCAGCACCTTGGGACATTTCTTGTACAGCTGGTAAGGTATTCCGTTTGGCCCTGGTGATGATTTGGCTCTGGCTTTGTCGACCACCTTCTTGATTTCCGCCAACGTTGGAGGCTTGTCATTGAACTGTTCCTCAGGGTTGGTTGGCCACACCAGACCTTGAATGTCGAGTGGTGCTTTGCTCTGTGAGTCAGAGTATGTTTTTTCTCAGATGCTGATCAAGAACCCCTTTGTCCACACTTAGGGTCCCAGATTTTTGGCTGCTCGAAACAGAGTTCTGGCAAACTGGAAGGGGTCTCTCTTGTGTTCTTCTTTTTGCTTTTCCTCTTCCTCGCAGATTCTGCTTTGCTGAGGGCGCTGTGTTTTGCTTTCAGGTCTTCCCAGAGTTTTTCCAAGCCTTGTTTTTCAGCTGGCAGAGCAGTCTTCATTGCTTCTTGAGGTTTTCTTTTGGACCTGATCTGTCCATCTCTTCTTGGCGTTTGGATTTCTTTGGAGGTGTTTTCTCTTTGGGTAGTTTTGCTCCATAGGCGTCTCTACATGTGGCATACACAATGTCCCCATATGTGGCTAGTTTGTGTTCCAGGGTGTGCTTTTCCCTATCAGTGCATCGAGTCTTTGGACGATTTTTGCATCCAGTTTTCTCCCAATCTTCAAGTCTCGTTTGTCTCGTGGCAGGTTGAGTTCAGCATCAGTAGTTTTTGAGCGAGTTTCTTTCTGCCGTTCTATTAACAGGGCCATCTTTTTCCGCCCTAATGTTCACGAGTCTTGCCTAGTTTTGGCTTCCGTGGCCTGCTTGATTTCGATCAATTCCTTAGTCTTCTTTCCTTTTGCATCGAGTTTCTGCTGCTCAATCCTCCTCTCCTCCTCGTCATCATGATGTCATTTGGCAGTGTTTGATTTTTCCTCTCTCGGTGATTCATTTCGGGGGCCTTGCTGGCAAATTCCTCATCCTGCCCAACAGCGTGTGTCTTCGTTCTATTCGCACTGTGGTCTTAATCCATCTGAGGCCTTGGTCTTCCGTACTACAGTTCCGTGGATCTGCGTGATGCGTGCATGGCTGCTCATTGTAGATGAGTCTAAGCACACATCCGGCATCTTTGTTCTGTGGATCTTCATGCCACGGGTGTTAGGCGAAAGATTTCCACAGCCAAATGCATCCATGTGTCGATGTCGTAGTCCGTTTGGGATTGCGGAT
>JADBJO010029009.1:5000-19499 GCA_016801955.1 Conus betulinus | reverse complement strand
TTTCTGCACATGTCCCAAACACCTGTAATTGTTCGTCTAAGTAAGCACCCAGATCGTTATTTATTCAACGCCGACTATTCTGTGTGTGGAACCGCAGCGTACACGGACAGCCCATTGAGTTCGTACATAATGATTGTTCTTTTTCTTTTCTTTTTTTTTTTACACCACACATGCGGTAGATATCAAGCACTTACAAAAATAATGACAATGGAAACAAGAGTATCAAATTTATGTAAAAAAACAAAAATTTAAAAAAAAAACAAAAAAAAAAAAACCCCAATGAATATCAAAAAAAAGCATATATAATAGACATACACTGCTACACTGCGCCGGCTGCATCAGGGGGAAAACAAAAAGTCAAAAACATAAAAACACCGCCGACCAGATCATCACCACTCGGCCCTAGCTAACCCCCACCCCCCCCATGCGTTTTAGTTGTACTGTCACAGCAGATCCACTTGCAAAAAACAAAAAAAGTGGATAACACAGGGCAACACCACCACTCTCTACCCCCATCACAAGACTATGTGACACCCAACCTGTCCCAGACCCAACTTTAATACATCTTCACATTATCCCCCCCCCCTCCCCCCCCCCCCCCCAACCCCCCCCCCCCCCTCCCCCCCACCCACCCCACCCCCCCCTCCCCCCCCCTCCCCACCCCCCCCCCCCCCCACACACAAACCACACACACATTGCCTCCGCCCTACATCCGGTCCACACACAGAAGAAATGCGCATGCGCTCCTGGCAACATGTGGCCAACTGCCAGCTTGCTCTCTATCACCCGGAACAGTGTATGCATATGGAGCAACAAATGCCTGCCTAACAGAATCGATTATTTACATGTCTGTGGTCTCAGCTGGCATGGTCATATGCCATCGCACATTCCTCCCCCCAAATTTTACAGTGTCTAATGTGCATACATTATAAAGTGTAGAAATTCTGGGTCATACCTTTTACAGTGTCGGATCTGTTCATTTGCGTCCAAAACTTCCTATCCACCACACCTTTTTACAGTGGATCATCTGGTTCATACCTTTTGACAGTGGGATCATTCTGGTCATACCTTGTAAGTGTATCATCTGTTCATCTGCCGTGCAGCACATTCCATTCCACAGCCCTTCTTTACGTGTATCATCGGAGTATACCTTTCACAGTGTATCATCTGGTCAGTACCTGTTACCAGTGTTATCATATGTTACATATGCCACAGTCCAGCCACATTCCATCCACCAGCCTTTACAGGGTATCTGGATGTTCACCATTTTACAGTTGTATCATCTGGTCAATCCACTTTTACAGTGGTCACGCTCATAAGATGGTCAGACCTTGTACAGTGTATCATTGTTCATCGGCCGTCCAGCACAGTTGCATCATCACCCGCCTTTTACAGTGGATCAATTGGTCATACCTTTTACAGGTCTCATTCTGGTCATTACCTATTTACCGGTCTCATCGTCATTGCATCCAGCAATCATTTCCATCAAACAACAGTCTTTTAAAGTGTATCATCATGCTCATACCTTCCTCAGGTGTATCATCTGGTCATACCTTTACAGGTACATCTGGTCATACCTTTACAGGGTATACATATGGTCATATCTGCGTCAAGCACATTCAATCCCCCACCTTTTACTAGTGTACATCCTGGGTTATACTCCTTTACAGTGTCATCTGGTATCCGTTTACAGGTGTCTATTGGCTCATACCATTTGACAGTGTCTCATACTGAGCTCATCTGGCCGTCTAGCAAGTTCCATCCCAACCTTGTACAGGGCCACGCATCTTGGTTCATACCTTACGTGCCCTCCCTCATCCTTGGTCATCTGCGTTTTCAGCAATCCATCCCACCCGTTTAAAGTAGCTATAATGGTCTACCTACTTAAGTGTCAATCGGTCATCTGCCGGTCAGCACAGTCTATCAACCAAACTTTACAGGGTATCCCAGGCCAGTCACCACCCTCTTCTCCTCACTCCATAAGCACTTCGCACCCTTTCTCCACGGTATAACACCTACCTTAACTTCCTACCCCCCCCCCAACCACAACCCCCGACGTGCGCCGCTGCACGCAGAACAGCGCATAACGCCAAGCACACAACACACACTTCGCTGATACAGAACAGTATAGAGTACCAGTAACTAGACGACTTACTTTGTAGCAAACTCCGCCCTCCGGTACCTTAATACTACCGATGCACCACTTGAGCCCAGTATACAGGCTTCTGGTCAAAGCATTTAGCGCGTGAGTGTGATTCAATGCAACTAAGGACCTTGACACCCACTTGGTTGCACATAAACATTACATTGCTACAGCAACACAGAGCGTGTATCTTGTCGGGCGGAACGAAACAAAAAAAATCCATTTGTAACAGGTTAAACAAAGAACAATATGAGGGGGAGGAAGGCGGAAAAAGACCGGAGACACGCGGGGAGTGGCGGAGGTAGGAGAGTGAGGGGGGGAGGTGGGGCGGGGAGAGGGACAGGAAAGGTGGGTGGTGGGAGTGATGAAAAGCACAGTTTTGGCTGGGCAGAAAGGCCAAATGATTAAAGCACAAGAGAGCACCTTTTGTTAGAGAGACCACCAAAGTCTTAAAGTTTTAACGCAAAGACAAGAGAGAGAGAGATGAGAGCGGAGAGAGAGGAGAGGAGAGGAGAGAAAAGAAGATAAAAATCTGTGAGATGAAGCAGAAGAAAAAGAGAGGAGAAAGAGAGGAGAAAGAAGAAATAAAAATCTGTGACGAAAAAAAGGGGAACAAAAAATCTGCTGTGACAAGAATATTTTACCAGAACATAACAGAAACTTCTACAAAACGTCTTCTCTACTGGACAGCAGATGTTCGATTTAATATTGTGTTCATTTAACTGAGGGAAGCATGGCTGCGTCAATATCCTATAACCGCAGGCGCAAAATACAGCTCACACACGCAGCAGAGCAAGCGCAGCTGCACACAGTGGGACCACTAGCATGAACCTGATCCTGCAGTCTGGTCTGCCACATTGGACGTAACATCCATCGGCATCAGCACCACCACACCTGCTGCTTGGATGGCTGACCACTGGTGCATGCACAAATCCACACAACAGCAACTTCTAGCGCCCTCTTTAACAGCAACAATCTCCATTTGCCGCCAGTCCAATCCTCTTGGGCACCCATTCCCCCACCCTCCAACCCCTAACACCCCCCAGACCAATTCGCCTATAGGCCAGCCCCCCCGATTACATTGCGTTATTTTTCTCCCTAAGCCTAAAATGCTGTCCGATACCATGCGAGGTACATCGTCTCCCCACATCACAGCATCTCTCCATCCCCTTTCTCATAACACCTTTCACTCTTCTCCCCTTCACTACACCATTCTTCTCTTCTCACTCCTCTCTCTCTCCGCACAGTCCTTCACACACGCACACAACACACGCCACCACAACACACACACAACACACCACGATCCCACACAGCTCATTTTTTTCTCTCTCTTGTTTTTGTCTTGCATTGGTTTAACCAGTGATGGGTTCTGGAGCAGAGATCAGCGTTACTGAAAGCCAGCTCACTGACATGGATGGCTGGACCCAGCAGACTGCGTCGTATCATTCATTTATTCATTACAACCATCCCGTCCTTCATTCATAGGCATATTCCTTGTTTTCACTGCTGTTAACTGAACCTCAAGAAGGTAAGGTAAGCTAATGTTGCTGATAGCCCAGCCGACCGCAACCGGCCACATCAGGGCTGTCACAACATTTAAAAATCAACTCACAAGTCATCCACAAAAAAAAAAAAAAAACAGCCTTTCACACACCTCTTAAAATACATCTTCTAAAAGCATACCAGAAACTTCGTTAAAAATCTTTTTTCCGTTTGGAAAATCTAAGATAAGATGAAAAATGTTAATCTCTTTCAGAAAATCAAAGATCACGGCAGGTGGGGATATCTCTAAAGAGGGTCTTCATATGGAGTCTGCTGTTAAAGTGTTTAGGTCTCACATCATGCAAGTCCCAACATCTAAAAAGATATGTTTTCACTGTGAGTGGAAACATGACAAGGAAAAATAGCACCACGGACCTCACAGAAGTCACTCAGATTTTAAAACTGGAAGTGAGAGGGTGGAAAAATAACCTTCTGAAATTTCACATCACAAGCCATGACGCCTCTTCTTCAGACGACAAATGAGACGAACCCCTCAAACTAACACAGTTATAGCCATCCCCATGAGCAGTGGACTTTCTCTTCATTTCCCATCCCCTTGGTCCTCTCTCCTCAAGCAACATGACAAACTGACACGGTCACAAAAGACATCAGGTGTTTTAAACGTTCTTTCTTTCTTCACATATCGTTGGAAGCATACAGTGTAAACAAACAACCCACCAAACAAACAGAAGAAAAAGAAAATGAAAAACTTTTAGCATTGATTGTAAAGAACCTTTCCCCCTAAAACAAAAGAAAGCAAATAAGAAAGGAAAAAGAAAAAGAAAAAACTACGGCATTCTAAAGAACCCTTTTTCCCTTAAGAAAAAGAAAAGAAAAAAAAAAAAAAAAAAAAGCAACAACAAAATAACAGAAAAATGAAAAATACTGCACAGGATGTTAAAAGCACCCCCAGCCCCCCCCCAAAAGAACACCCATCCACCCATAACCCCCCCCCCCCAAAAAAAACAAAACACAACAAAATACAAAAACAAAACAAAAAAAAACAAAAAAAATGAACAAAAACTAAACAAAACAAAGAAAAACTACTGCATAAATTGTAAATGGTAAATAAATTTCCCCCCTAAAAAACACAGAAAAGAAACAAACAAAGTAAACAGAAAAAATCAAAGCAATCTACATGTTAGGATTGTAAAGAACCTTTCCCCCCTAAAAAAAAACACAGAAAAATAACAAACAAATGAAAAACGAAAATGAAAACTACAAAATTAGATTTTAAAGAAATAACTTTTTCCCTAAACAAAAAAAAAAAAAAAAAACAAAAAACACCAACAACAAAGAAACAAAAAATAACAAAAAATGAAAAACTGTTGCAAAGATGGTAAAGACCCCCCCACCCCCACACACATCCTAAACAACAAGAGAATAAAAAACAAACCAAAATGACCAGAAAATGAAAACAAAATATTCGACCAGCATTTAATGACAACCCCCACCACCCACCCCAAAAAAGCAGAAAAGCAAGAAGGAAAGAAACAGAAACAAGAAACAAAAGAAATAACAGAAACCAGAAAATGAAAAAATACGGACATATAGTAATTGTAATGACACACACCTATCTCCCCCCAACCCCAAAAACAGAAACGACAACAAAACAACCAAATAACAGTGAAAATGAAAAAACTGCTGCCTGGGCTCACCGCCTGGTCACACGATGCTGTTGCATTCAGGGTTTGTTTTGTTTTTAAATCAAGCTTGGTTGTGCTCGGGAGTGGACCTACCTGTCCTCGAATGGAGGGCCAGGTGTCAGGGTTGCAAGACAGAGCAGTTAGGTTCTGTTGCAGGCTGTCAAGTTGTTTTTTTTTTTGTGCACAGCTGCACGAGGGAATCCTATCTGGCTTACTAATTTCCACAACCACTTCAGAAAACGCATAGGGGAGTGGATGTGACGAGGTGAAAAGCTCCACCATCCACTGTCACACCCAGCGCTGGAAAAAAACCCATAGCTTACTCCATCCAAGGATCATCCCCAAACATGACCATGATCCCCCCCCCCTTCTCCCCCCCCCCCCCCCCCCCACCCCCATTCCTCCCCACACCAAACTACAACAGCGCCTACCCTTGTCAGTTTCGCAAACTTCCTCCTATCATTTAAACATTATGAAGGCATGCGATTTCATGGCACACCCCCCCCCCGAGAATCGCCTGATTATAAATCACAAAATTCTATATCAAACATGTTTAATATATCACACACACCACATGACGTGCACTCGGGCACGCATGATAACATACACGCCACACACAACACCACACACACCACAAAAGAAGAACTACAAAGAAAGAAAGCTCCAAGTTCTCTTAAATCTGGACTGCACAATCTAGGAGAAGTGTACAAAAAGACTTAAGTATTGATTATTTCAGCCCGAACTACTTTTCAGCGCTGCTGCTGCTTTAATCCCCCCTGATGATGTTATGCATTTTCTCCCTGATGAAACCCCCGTGTTTGTTCAGAAAAACAGTTAGCTTATGTAACATTGTCCCCCTTGTCCCGAGGAAAATCCCAAAGAGTTTATAGATCACCAAAACAAACAACATCATCTGCCATCACCTCATCAATCATCACTACAAGCAGCCGTGGAATGTCATTCCCCAGCTGCTTATATCTGCCTTCACCAACTCTGTAGAGCCAGGGGGTAGGAAAAAACGATGATCGAACCCTTTTGCATTCCCATGGAAATAAATCATGTCACAAGGGTTGGCTAAGCTGGTGGATTTTGATCTCCATCGGCCATCAGACAGGAAAGCTCACATACGAAGGAAAGACTGCCAACACACTGGCGACACTTGCCAAATCCTTTTCAGAATATGCATTCGAGACTCTCCAAGGTCAATGGATTCTGGGTCGAGGGCTCCCCTCTCCCCTGACGCAGCATTTATAACTGGTCGGTGACCAGAACCGTTCCTAGTCACAAGGGCCAAGATATCAGCCACCTGCACAGTTCCTTTTCATCAAGAAAGGGAAAAAGATAGGAAAAAAAAAAAACAAGGGTAAATGTCGGAGTTGCATCCTGGGAACTGTTACCTCTGTGATGGTGTGGTGAGCAGGGTCCCATTTCCGTGGTTCACCTTAAAAACAATGTCTAACAGTTCAGCATGAAGTGAGTGATGACTCGTGACAAACTGGGCAGCGAACTGCTGCCAACGGCGACACAGCCTGCATTCATTTTTAAACAGAAAGTTTGCCCTGTACTTAAAACTGTTAGCTCTTCTGAACCACTCTCGATCTAGATAACACACACGCAACAACACAACACCACACACACATAAATTCATCTAGGTACACAGCAAACTATAGAGAGAGAGATCTGGATGTATGGGTGGGTGGGAATGGAGAGACTCTAGAGGAAAGACAGACAAATTTATATTTAGGATGACAGATTAGGTAGCAGGACAGGACGGATATAGACCCGACAGCCAAGGATAGAAGACCGAAAGATATTAGAGAGAGCTTAACAAGTGTTGGATGGGATCACAGACAGACAGATGGATGGTGGATGGACAGACAGAGTATAACAAACCACATACAACAGACAGCCGAGAGGGATAGATCCACAGACAGGACAGTCTCCAGGGAGCGGGCGAGACTCAGAGGCAACCAAACAGAGGAAAGGCGTGGCACCGCAATGCCCAGTCAGACTTCAGAGGTGGGTGTTCATTGCTTGCCGTCCCACACAGGGTCGGATCTGCTCTTTTGACTACGCAAGGGGAGAAATGAAGTACGAAGGAGAGAGAAAGGAGAAATGGAAGGCAAAAGGATGATAGAAAAGAAAAGCATTACTTAAATGCACATTTGTTGTGGTTAGGTGGTTGTTGTTGTGTTGTCATCGTTAGTTTAGTTGTTTGGTGGGGGGCGGGGGGGGGGGAGAGGGGGGGGGTTTTTTTTTTCATGATTTTATAAAATGTGAAAGTATACAGAAAATAAAATACGGGCACATATGTGCCAGGGTTTTAGTCATGTACAAATGGGGCATATCAAATCCTAGAATCGAAAACCCAAGTACACAAGAAACGCACAAAATGTATATGAAAGAGGTTTTAAAAGAAAAATATCAATCTGACGGATGGTGAACTAGGAAAGATTTAACCAGCAAGGGAATCTCATTACGATAATGATATTGTCGGTGAAAATCATCTTTAGCTTGAACAACAGATTACTGTTTTGTGAAACGTGCTTTGCCTTTAGTAACTTTTGAACATAGGCCGGCAAATCAGCAAAATTGAGCAAGTAATATAGTTTATGGAAGGGAAAATTCGGACGGCTCAAGGGGCGTTATCGCTTCCTTTGGAACGCTTCGAAAAGTCGGTGGAATTAATGCAAGCCAGGAGTATGGGCAAAAAATAGCAAACTACGACCCAAAAAAAAGGCGAAACAGTTTGGACAAAACCTGTGCCTACATCAGGTTGGAGAACAGCTATCCTGACCTCAAAAAATCATTTGTAAGGGACGGGCACCTAACCTGCGATGGCGGTCAGAGGGCAACGGCTTGGCTGGGGGGTACCAGAAGGAATAAAAGGGGGGGGGGGGGGGGGGGGGGGGGGCACCACCGAAAACCCTGTTGAAATGAATGCTAAGCATTAAAGATTTGTTTAATGTTCTTTTATGACAAGCAAACTCCGATCAGGAAGACAACGAAAGCAACAGAAATAGTGTGCACACAGCACACCACAACACACACACACACACACTCCCGCACCACCAACCACACACACACACACAGGCAAAACACCCTAAAGGTTGGAGATATTTCTTGAATAACAAAACCTGAGAGAGAGAGAGAGAGAGAGAGAGGACGAGAGAAGAAAAAAAACAAATGGTGTTTGTCTCAGCACTCATGAATATTTAACCCCTGGCATAATGAAAGCCACCACTGGGGTACATACGACCATATTACTTCTCTGTCTGTCACGACCCGTCAAAATTATAAAAAAAAAAATAATATAAAATAAAAATATAAAATAACCCCATAAGTTCGTCTATTTCAGAAGGCGAAAAAAAGGAGGGTGGTGGAGGGGGACTAAAACATTAACCCAGTCAAGAAATCCAGTTTGTTCTGACTGCAGTCAAGTGCTCTTGAAGCATCAACATGCTTTTTTTTCGTTGCATGTGTTCAAAGAACGTTGTTAAAATCACGACTGGCATATAGTTCAGCTCTCTTTTAAAACGAAACGAAAAGGTGACAACCAGCTGTTTCACAGCGAACACTTTTTTTACCGACAATAAGTTGGAAACCGCCGATGAAATTACTCACTTTGTCAGTTTATATGTCGTCTTTTCAGTCCAATCAAATTTTCAACTGTTGACAATTGTGCCTTCCTTCCACGTCTCCTCTTTATTTACGGTTCGTGACACGCAAGACATCGTGCACATGCAGTTTCCTTTTCATAGAAGCTTCCACATGTCCCACAACCAGAAAAATTGGCTGAACGAATTGCGTTCACCTACATACTTGCCCGCCACTGGTATGCTCTGATTTTAATGCAAGCAGAAGCATCGCGGTATACCATAACGACACCGGGCGGCAACACGCTGAACGTACAATCATGGAAACTGGATTGGCTTCAGAAAAACTGGATACGGTACGAGACTCGGGGTACTTGAGCGCTTCCTTTTTTTTTTTTTTTTTTTTGACGAACTTTCCTTCCCTCGGATATTCACTTTTCCTGCCTCTGAAAATCAGGTGATTTTTCCTCGCAAATCCTCGCATCCGGGGAGAGTTCTCCAGCCTGCTAAACAGACTGACAAAACTGTCAACTGATGAGCCCCAACAACAAGCTTTTTCCACAGCGATATGCGAACAAGCCAGACTTTCATTTTCAGTGGCTGACATTGCCCTCTACAAGCTCAGTGTTGTACAAACTTTGCACACATTTCACAATGCTTGCAGTGTTTTTTGCCCCAGTTAGTTATAAGGAATTTTCATCAATCAGCTCTTGTTCACCATTACAACAACAACAAAAAGTCCAAGTAGCACCAATTGTCTCTGTGTGTCACATTACGATCAACACATGTTGGTAAATCTACCATGCTGACCATGTATGATGTAGCCAGTTTCACGATGCAGACTGGGGGGGAGGAGGGGTTAACAATAAACAGTGACACACACATACACAGACAGACAAGACAGAGAAGGCAGTCATAACACATGTCACTGATGAAAGTTGCCTTTCAGGTAAAATATGACCATAATCATTTGATATGGAAACGCCCACAGTTTTTTTTTTATGGGGATATGAAACTGCCCAAAATTTAACTCTGGGATATGAAAACCCTTACATTTCTAATGATGTGAAACCCTGTATGCCCAATAATCCATTCGCAATGAAGATTTATCAGATATTAAGCACTAGCTATGATGACTCATTCACAGATGAAGACAAGAGATGGTGATTTCTATGTCTGATGATTCATTCACAGATAAGGACAACAGATATAGTATCGAGTAAGTCTGATGATTCATTCACACATGAAGACAATAGAGAGTAAGTATAGGTCTCATGATTAATTCACAGATAAAGACAACAGTACCAACTAGTTTGATGATTCATTCACAGATGAAGACAACAAGATAGTACCAACTATGTCCGATGACTCATTCACAGATGAAGACAACACAATATATAGTAATTTCTCTGTCTGATGATTCATTGACTGATGAAGACAGACAGGATAGTGTGTACTATGTCTGATGATTTATTCACAAGTGAAGACATCAGTTGGTGGTCACTAAACCATGAAAAATGAGAGAGTCGAGGACAGAGAGAGCGATACCGAGGGAGACACTGACAAACATCATCTACAGACATAAATGAGGGCTCAGGGTCCACCTCATGTAATGGTCATCACAAAGAGAGAGATAGAGAGAGAGAGAGAGAGAGGGAGAGAGAAAAGTTGCTTGTAGCCAAGCTGACCGCAAAGGACCATATCTGGACTTTCACCACACTGAACTGAACTCTTCAAGCCTTTTCTTTTTTTCAATTACAAATCCGTACTACTCATTAAAACGCACCTTACACTGGACTTTTTTGTGAAATCTTTCTTCCGTAAAATCTATATCAAATGAAAAATGTTGAACTCTTTCAGAAATTAAAAAAATCACAGCAGGCGGGGGGACATCTCCAAACAGGATTTTCATGGAATCTGCTGTCAAGTGTCTGTGTCTGACATCATGCAAGTCCCCACATTCTAAAAAAGAACATGTTTCACTGTGAGTGGTACATCATGTGGAATGCACCACGGAGCTCCTTCACCTCTCTTCATGAAAAGAATGGGTGCAAAAGGAGTGGCCTATGTGCAAACAGCACGAGACTTCTTTCCTTCGTTCTTTATCGCCGCCCCCTGCAACATGGTTAACAACTCTTTCAGGTTTTTGGAGACGGATTTGTTTTCTTACTCCTCTGTAAGCTCATCCCTCTTGCCCTCATGTCTTTGACATAAACTGGCAGCTTTGGGTTTCAGATCGGTGTGCAGAATAAAGGTGATGTTGATCAAAATCAAGCAATGTTATTTTGTCATTATGTACGCCAGAGTCAAGACCGAGACTTAAAGGACTACAGCCTTCATTCCCTTGTGAACTATGTGGTGCTCTCCTCTCTCCTGCAAACTCGTGTGGACCTCGGCCGCCATTGTTAAGTTACAGCAAGCTCCTTTCAACACACCAGACTCCCCGATCTTGAAGAGTGAAGAGGAAGGGTTGTTGTGTGTTTGTGTGTGTGTGTTGTGTGTGTGTGTGTGTGTGTTTATTGGTTGTGTGTGTGTGTGTGTGCGCATGTGTGTTAGGTGTGTGGTGAGCGTATGCGAATGCGGGTGTGCCTGTTGTGCATGCATGGCATGCTGTGTGTGTGTGTGTGTGTGCATGTGTGCGTGCTTTGTGTGTACGTGTGTGTGTGCCTGCGTGTGGCGTGCCTGCTTATGCGTTGCGCGCGCGCGCGCGCCAAGCGCGGAGACCCACCGCAAGGGTTGAAAGAGGAGACAACCCCAGCAGTACAGGGCGAGGGTTTGAACACAAACTTTTTGAAAGCCGAGCGGCGGGCGGCACCAAGACGACAAGAGTGACAAAGTTCTCTTTTTTCCCCGTCCGTCGCTGAACTGACCAAAAACAAAAAAAGCGGAGGGGGTGGGCCGTGCCGATCGGAATGTCTGCAATCATCCCCCCCCCATCATCATTCCCCCCCCACCCCCCCCCCCCCCCCACCCCCCCCCCCCCCCCCCCCCCCCCACCCCCCCCCCCCCCCCCCCCCCCCCCCCCCCCCCCCCCCCCCCCCCCCCCCCCCCGGTACAGACAGCCATCATCGGGTGGGCCCCCAACAAAAGGCTGTGTTTGCGCGGAAATGCCGGGGCATGGCCGCCACCCCCACCACCACCAACCACCCCCCACCCCTCGCCTCCCCACCACCCCCCTCACCCCCCCCCCCCCCCCCCCCCCTCCCCCCCACCCCCCCCCACCCCTCCCCCCCCCCCCCCCCCCCTCCCCAAACCATCCGCACCGACAAGGGGCACGGGTTTAAAATCTATTGAGCCAGCAGCGCCTTACTTCTTCTACTCACCCTGCCACCTGCAGCACCCCCCAAGTCGACGTGCAGACTTAGTCCTCGAATTCTGAGGGCGACACCCCAGGATGAATCGCTTGCTGTTGGGTCAACCTGTGTAATAATAAGCTTCGAAGGGGCGTGAATGAGGTGTTAACCAACTCACTCGGTCAAAAACACTTTTCTCAACGTCTCTCTGTCTGTTGGGTCAACCTGTGTAATAATAAGCTTCGAAGGGGCGTGAATGAGGTGTTAACCAACTCACTCGGTCAAAAAACACTTTTCTCAACGTCTCTCTGTCGTTGACGTATGCACTCATTCAAAAACACTTTTCTTTACGTCACTCTGTCGTTGATGTTGCCCACTCATTCAACAACACTTTTCTTTCTTTGCGTCAATCTGTCACTGACATACCCACTCATTCAAAAACACTTATCTCTACGTCACTCTGTCACTGATGTTACCCACTCATTCAAAAACACTTTCTCTCCATCACTCGGTCTTTTGATGGGAACACTGCAACATCCACAACAGTATGCTGGCTGTCTTGTAATGTTCTGCAGTTTTCTTGCTGCATGGTTGGAACAGCTCTTTCAGCGAGTGGTGAGTTCACGTCTTACATCTTTACACTCCATATTCTTTTTAGTACTACCTCTTTCAGCGAGTGGTGAGTTTGCATCTGACCTCTATATACTCCATATTCTTTTTAGTAATCCCTCTTTCAGCGAGTGGTGAGTTCGCATCTTACATCTATACACTCTATATTTCTTTTAGTAGTAGCTCTTTCCACAAGTGGTGAGTTTTCAGCAAGTGGTGAGTTTGCATCTGACCTCTATATACACACTCCATATTCTTTTCAGTAATAACTCTTTCAGCGAGCGGTGAGTTCACATCTGACCTCTATACACTCTATATTCTTATAGTAATAGTTCAGCAAGTGGTGGGTTCACATCTTACATCCATACACTCTATATTTCTTTTAGCAGTAGGTCTTTCAGCAAGTGGTGAGTTTTCAGTGAGTGGTCAGTTTGCATCTGATCTCTATGCACTCCATATTCTTTTCAGTAATAACTCTTTCAGAGAGTGGCGAGTTCGCATCTGACCTCTACACTCTCTATATTCTTTTCAGTAATATCTCTTTCAGAGAGTGGTGAGTTCGCATCTGATCTCTATGCACTCTATATTCTTTTCAGTAATATCTCTTTCAGCGAGTGGCGAGTTCGCATCTGACCTCTATACACTCTGTATTCTTTAAGTAATAGTCTTTCAGCGAGTGGTGAGTTCACATCTTACAACTATGCACTCTATATTCACCTCTAGTTTGGGGATTAATCATTACTTTTGCGCAACTGTTTGTGAACACACATAGCGGATGCTGACGTCAGTATCCATAATCAAATTGATGTCAGCTTATATTCAATATGTACACACACACACATACACACACACACACACACCATGCCCATTCCTCTAAGCACACAGTGAAATGTTCAAGCTCTTTTCATTGGTGAGTTCGTGCCCAAGGCAATCCAAAACCTGTACCATCTCAACAGAGCTACCATTAATATCAATGTCTTTTCAAAATCACCGTTATATTTACAGAGATTCAGATCAGCATGATCAGGTATGGCATTTCTAAAGGAACCCTTCTGTGAGCGGTTGTTTTGTAGCTGCACTGTGGCCACACAGAGTCATTTAAAAATCACTAACAATATTACAAAATGCCAAGGTGCTATTTTCTCCTGGTGCTGTTCAAAATGCTCTCAAGTGTGTGTGTGTGTGTGTGTACGCTTAACTGCATGCACACAGTGTGTGAGTGTGTGTGTGTGAGTGTGTGTGTGTGTGTGTGCACACACGCTTGACTGCATGCATACAGAGTGTGTGTGTGTGTGTGTGTGTGTGCGCATGTGTGTGTGTGTGGTGTGTGTGTGTGTGTGTGTGTAGGCTGCACATAAACGCTTGCAACGATCTTTTACAAAATGAGCTTGCAACGATCTTTTACAAACATAAAAACACTACATATTTATGTCGCATTGCTCAGATGAAACAAACACTGTTCCATACTGACGTAGTGTATATGATTATGATACAGTGGAACCTCCATTTGTACCCCTCTGTATATCCAGTCCCTCCACACGCATCGGATAATTTCTCCAATGTTGTGATACTTTTCTTCTTTAACCTCTGTCAAAAATTCCTCAATTCCTCTCCACTCTAACTACTGACTTACTAAGAGTCTACAACACTTCGTATGTGTATGTGTCGAA
>JADBJO010029008.1:17500-19501 GCA_016801955.1 Conus betulinus | reverse complement strand
CTTAAGTCCAAATCTTTGCCAAGCCATTATTATGAAGACAGTTGAGTTGTTGGCCTGCGCTTGTTTTTTCCCCACTATATAGATTGTTCATCTTTGTATTTGTCTGACTTTATTAAAGTTTAAAACGCTGTGCCAGTCTTTAAATAAAAGTTACTCTGTGTTAGATTTTCTTATTGGAAACAAAAGTTACCCTACTGTGTTTACTGTTTATTGTTTACTGTTCCCTGTCTCATTTCATTTTCAATTTCGTATTAGGGTAGGCTAAACTGTAAAAAAAAAAAAGTATGAAATTAGACAAACCATACAGGGCTGTCTAGTGTTTATTTGATTCGACGAAAACTCTACAAAAGAAGTTTGATGTGATATGTAAGTTTTGTAATTGTTTAGGTATACAGGTACAGATTTACAAGGATGTCCTAGCCCAAGCAGACATGCCCAGCATGTTCGCCATGCTGACTCAGAGACGCCTGCGCTGACTTGGCACGTCAGCCGCATGGATGACGGTCGCATCCCAAAGGGCATGCTGTACGGCGAGCTGGCTATAGGCTCCAGACCCACAGGACGGCCCGCCCTACGCTACAAGGATGTATGCTAGCGCGACCAGAGGGCAATCAGCCTGGACCCAGCAGACCTGGAGACAGCAGCTTCAGACCGGGTAGCCGGTGGTCCACCACCAAAGCCGGTAGCAAACAAACACAGCAGAGAGAGAGAGGCCCGGTGGGAAGAGAACGGAGGCGCCGCAGACGGTAAAGATTTGCGTAGGCACCCACAGAGACTCTGGTGACCAAGACTTCACCTGCAGCAACAGCAACAGTCTGCCACTCCAAGATTGGTCTCTTCAGCCACAGCAGGCGCTGGCAACTTCACTGACTGATCCATGGCGCAACACCATTGTCTCTCAAGTCAGGTGGATGCCATAGTTAATAGAAGTAGGTACAGACTTGGTAAAGGCCGCCTGAATCAAGACTGATGCACATGAGGATGTTCTTCAAATTTATAGGGATGGACTGGTTTCGTGCAGAGTGCTTAAATGCAATGTTCATGTCAATAAGGCAGAATTGATTTTCCTTTTTACAGGCCCTTTAGTACAATACATAAGGTGAAAGCTCATCTACCGCTGACTCCGCATCGAAATCATTCATCTAGGTATTTTTGAAATCAAGGTGCTTTATCATCACCACCAATTCTTTAGTGAAACAAAGTTAGGAAGCCAGCTTTCCGGAAAGACAACAGAAATGAATGTACATTTTGTGTGTATCGTCCCCTCCAACAGAAATGAATGTACATTTTGTGTGATAACGTCCCCTCTGACAGAAATGAATGTACATTTTGCGTGATAACGTCCCCTCCAACAGAAATGAATGTACATTCTGTGTGATAACGTCCCCTCCAACAGAAATCAAGAGTTCAGTTTTTACGTTGACATTTTACCAAGTACTTGGCCAGTTTGCGCAACCGTTTCTCCAGGCGAATTCTCTGAACAAACTGTGGAATATATGTCGAATTGTATATCAATTTGGAGTCTCTGTCTTTCACTCTGTGTGTGTGTGTGTGTGTGTGTGTGTGTGTGTGTGTGTGTGTGTGTGTGTGTGTGTGTGTGTGTTACCGTTGGGATGTAACGTATGATTTAACTCGTACGTGAAATGCATCAGTGACTGGGTATAGAATGCAAAGCTGGAAAACGGTAAATTGGCAGTGAATACAGTCTTGACACTGATTGTGAAACAGATTACGGATACAAATGCACAGATATTCTTGTATTCTTATTTTTTAGCCAATGTATGGGGTAGTGAAGGCCTTAAAAAACAGTTAAGATTTTTATTGAATGATTGAAACAAACAAAAACGTAGGCACCAGAACAAGAGTGGTTAAACCTACACCTGTGACAGGTTTGTTACTTATAGGGTGTTTAAGATACCACCTTGTGTTGAACGATATACTGACATCGTGACAAAATCTCTCTCTCTCTCTCTCTCTCTCTCTCTCTCTCTCTCTCTCTCT
>JADBJO010029008.1:0-12500 GCA_016801955.1 Conus betulinus | reverse complement strand
GACAGGCACTCTGTTTCACAACCATGTGTTGGCTTTCTCTCTCTCTCTCTGATTGAAACTGTTAAGCTGACTGATGGAGCAACATTGAACTGTTAAGCTGACCGATGGTTGCAACATTGAACTGTTAAGCTGACCGATGGTGCAACATTGAACTGTTAAGCTGACCGATGGTGCAACATTGAACTGTTAAGCTGACTGATGGTGCAACATTGAACTGTTAAGCTGACTGATGGTGCAACATTGAACTGTTATGCTGACTGATGGTGCAACATTGAACTGTTATGCTGACTGATGGAGCAACATTGAACTGTTATGCTGACTGATGGAGCAACATTGAACTGTTATGCTGACTGATGGAGCAACATTGAACTGTTAAGCTGACTGATGGAGCAACATTGAACTGTTAAGCTGACTGATGGTGCAACATTGAACTGTTAAGCTGACTGATGGTGCAACATTGAACTGTTATGCTGACTGATGGTGCAACATTGAACTGTTATGCTGACTGATGGTGCAACATTGAACTGTTATGCTGACTGATGGTGCAACATTGAACTGTTATGCTGACTGATGGAGCAACATTGAACTGTTATGCTGACTGAGGAGCAACATTGAACTGTTATGCTGACTGATGGAGCAACATTGAACTGTTAAGCTGACTGATGGAGCAACATTGAACTGTTAAGCTGACTGATGGAGCAACATTGAACTGTTAAGCTGACTGATGGAGCAAAATTGATTTTGGCGTGCCATCAGCAGCACCTGACTCATGAAAACGACGGATCAGTCTTGCTGAACGTGAGCCCTAACACTGAGTAACTCCCTGGCAGATTTCTGAACATCGTATGTTGCCATCCTTGCTTTGATAGGCCTGTTCTTGATTGATATCTTGTTCTATTAACATCCGCACATTCCAAATGTGCGTCACCAACAAGGTACAGTGGAACACATGACGTCATCTAAGGAGTAGGACGTCGTGGAAGTACCTCATTTCCATGACGTCTTAGTTTAGTTGATGTTTCCAGATAGGGTATCCTTCTGTCAGGTGTCTTCTTTCTATCGTTTGGCAATAAGAATATATTCCTACCGTTGTGTGTGTGTGTGTGTGTGTGTGTGTGTGTGTGTGAAGATCTGTACTTGTCAAACCAGGTAAGTGAGGTTCGGTGTTTCACTGTAGCTCCACATGTAGTCTCCGTGTCTTATCCCACCTTCATTCAGCAAGATGTGTCCATATGTGGACTTTGTTGGTTGTGTGTGTAACGATTCAGCAATATGAACATGTATATTTCGTGTTCACACAGAAAGCACTGCCGCTTATTCAGGTAAAGAAAATCATGTGTCAACCACCGACATCACAGACTCTGTGACCATGTCTAAGAACCCCCTCCTGCCAACTGAGGAGAAAAACCACATGGGAAGCAGGCTATCAGCAAGGCCAAAAACGATGACAACACGCCGTGTGCCTTGAAAAAATACATCGGCTGTCATAAACTCGTCTCTGTGACGTCCATCCAGTTGATAGTGGGAGTGTATTTGATGACTCGGAGCAAAAGAACCCCCCACAGAGACTTCATTGTCACACACATGTCGATACACAATTGACACAAAGAGGAATAAACAAGATTGCCAAATTCAGCTCAAAGTTGAAGCAGGGAAAATTCTGAAGGTTGGAATTTGTAACTGCTTACCTATGACAGTTTCCATTCTACAATACGACAACGGGGAACCTCTGTATCCATCGGTATTTTTTGAAATCTGTATCAGTGCAGCAATTAGGTGTACAGACTGGTACAGCTGGACCAATGACGTCGTCATCATGATATCAGAGGTGTCATCCTTTCCCTACGAGGACCATTGGTACCCAATGAGCCTGGCCTTTTCCGCTGTGGATAGGTCAGAGGCACCCAGTCTGCAAATCACCAACCTGTCTTTGTCTGCAGGTGAGAAGATAGCCTGGAAATTCTCGTGTGTATATAAGTGTGTGTGTGCGTGTGTGCGTGCGTGCGTGCGCGCGCGCGCGCGTGTGTGTGTGGTGTGTGTGTGTGTGTGTGTGTGTGTGTGTGTGTGTGTGTGTGGGTGTGTGTGTGTGCACGCGCTACTATGATTTCTTGACGATTAGTTTCTGTTGAAAAAAAGACTGGTTTACCAGAAAAGATCGCTGACATCCTAAAACGACGAGCTTCATTTGAAACATTCCATTTCGAATACAGCAGTACATGTGAATGTTCGCTCTCACAAATCCCAAAGTCAATTTTATACCAAAACCTCCATCATTAAGGTTTTCATGCACTGACGTATATAATATAGTTTTGAAGGGAGACATTTATCGAAAAGCGATCAAAACAAATGAAAATGCAATTCGTCTCGAACTACTCAGCTAAGTGGAAAGTTTTTGAAAGCTGTGATCTGATTTTTTTTACAAAACATCAACTTTCAAATTGATTTAAGTCTTGAGTGACGGATTTGCCGATACATTTTTTTTTACCCATCTTTAGATCATACGCAAAACATTGCATTTGCGAGTCCCATTAGATTAGGCATAAATCTAACTCATAAACAAATTATGACAGAAAATGTTAAACATCTCTCTCTCTCTCTCTCTCTCTCTCTCTCTCTCTCTCTCTCTCTCTCTCTCTCTCTCTCATACAAAAAATGTAATGACCCAAAAATATTCACACCCCATTCTCAGAATCCCAAAAGGTTCCTCTAAAATTGTGAAATAGCGATTTGAGATGTTACGTTTATAAATTCTAAGAAATAAGCCTCACATAAGGAGCCATCCCGACTTCACCTTTTAAATGGCGTAAGTATAAGTCATAAAAAATATGGTGGAAACTGATCCACATTTCTCTGTCTGTCTGTCTGTCTGTTTTCTGTTTAATATAAAACTGCAGTGAACCAAAACATTCACACCACATTGTCAGAATCCCAAAGGTTCCTCTAAAATCGTGAATTGCCGAAGGGCGCGATGACTTGGTTATTTCCTCCTCGTAGATTCTTTCTCAAATTCCAGAATTGTGAGAGAATACGAATAACTAATCTGCTGTGTCTGGAAATAAGGAAGATATGAGCCCAGAAAAAATATCACACCTACACACGCAATACAGTACAGAAATATGCTGTAAAAGAGCTTAGAAATTTGATGTGTCCATGGAAACGCGTGGGGTTTTTTTTTGTTTGTTTGTTTTTTGTTTTTGTTTTTGTTTGTTTGTTTCAGAAAAAATGAAAAAAAGCATTCGTTGTCAAACAATTGTACGTTAAAATTTGCAGTTAACTCTCTTCATTTTGAATATGTCAACTGCCACAGTAAATGTTATGTTGACTTTTTTTTCCACTGTGATTGGACATGTTTGTTCCTGGCAGATGCTAACAATTTGTTGGTCACCTCAAAGAGGATTCGCACTCGTTTTGTAGCCGTCTTTTTTTTTCTTTTTTTTTTTTTACCGAGTGAAATTAAAAACAGCTTTTAAAACAGTCAGGTGTATTTCATTGAACTTGAATGTCATTTTGGCTAATGACATCGGTTGCTAATTATGCTTGATCTTTATATATTTATAGTTCTCTGCCTTGCGTTTCTTTGACAATATTTTAGTTGCGAGAATAAATGAAAGTACGTACCTTTACCACCAGCATGGCATTTTAGTCGACCTCAGACATGCAGGTTTCCAGTATCAGAGCTCTTCGGCGCTTTGCAGGGTGTTACTAAGCCCCAGAAAAATAACGTTCAGAAACTATTGATTTTCCCCGTGGTTCAAAACGTAAACAGCAATTCGGGTCCTTTGCCTTCTGAAAAAAGTTCATTCCTTGTTTCAACTCCACATCCGCCCTTCTTACAATCTTGCAAAAGGTGAGGTCAAAAGGTGAGGGTAATTGGTTTCAGTGTGTATAGGTAACTTTGAAAATGCCTTTCAGATAAAGAGTGATGGCATCTTTCCCTATATCCACCAAATCTTAACCAGCCATTTGTTATCAGAACTGTTGGTGGCAGTAACAGTGTTAATGGTGTGTTGCGTCAGAATGTTGATGACGTGTTACACCCTGCAGTTTATAAGAGTGGAAAACCTGTCAGAAAGAGAAAACCGTTTAAGCGACATTGAAAGAAAAAAGCATGGCCATTGCCCCATCAGAGGTCATCATTCAAAGGACTGATGGGTGAAGCGTTTTTTTTTGTTTGTTTTTGTTTATAACTGACCATCACTGTCTTACGTGCAGTAAGTTTCCAAACTGCATGCAGACACGCCAGACACCGCCCCTTTCCTCAGCTCCAAGATATCCTGTCTTACTTTCTAACAGAGCAGAGCAGTCAATACCTTGAGAAATGTGCTGTACATTACCGCACAGAAATGTGCTGTGCATTACTGTACACAAATATGCTGTACATTACCCTACAGAAATATGTTCTACAGTACCCAACAGAAATGTGCTGCACATTACTGTACACAGATATGCTGTACATTACCCTACATAAATATGTTCTACATTACCCTACAAAAATATGCTGTACAATACCGTACAGAAATATGCTGTACAATACTGTACAGAAACATGCTGTACAATACCGTACAGAAATATGCTGTACAATACCGTACAGAAATATGCTGTGCATAACTGTACAGAAACCTGGCAGTGTCTTTTGGGAGAATTAGTGTCATGGGTCGGGAAAGGCCTTTTTCCTTCGTTTGGGGACCCATAACATTTTTAGTTCCTAAGGTTAGCATTTATCTCACGCCAAGCATGTGTTCTGCATTAAGCATCTACGCTGTGCGTCCATACAATCAAGATGAAAATGGCCATGAGTTGACATGTCGTTTGCCAGGGCAGGTGCCACTAAAACACACCAGGTGATCTGACAGCTGTGAACCAGTTCAGACAGCTGACTTAGAGAGTGAACCAGTTCAGACAGCTGACTTAGAGAGTGAACCAGCTCAGACAGCTGACTTAGATAGTGAACCAGCTCAGACAGCTGACTTAGATAGTGAACCAGTCCAGACAGCTGACTTACAGAGTGAACCAGTTCAGACAGCTGACTTAGAGAGAGAGTGAACCAGTTCAGACAGCTGACTTAGAGAGAGAGTGAACCAGTTCAGACAGCTGACTTAGAGAGTGAACCAGTTCAGACAGCTGACTTAGAGAGTGAACCAGTTCAGACAGCTGACTTAGACAGTAAACTAGCTGACAAAGAGCCCTGGTAAAGCAAACGGAATTGCTGGAAAATTTTTAATGGATTTATTAGTTTGGAATCTCTATTCAAATCATTCAAAATCTTGAACACTAGAATTAAGGAGAATTGTAGAATTAGAAAACAATCTTCTGATCATGCTTTTCAAGCCTTCCATATCTTAGACTGTAGGGGAACAGCTGAAAAAAAAACTCTGTTGCTATTATGTTATCGAGCAAGCCAACTTTTGGTATGTGAGTCTTCAAATTCTCATCGTCTTTTGAATTCTTGAAAATGCTTTAGCCATCTCACATTTGTGTTGTTGCTGTTGTTGTTGTTGTTGTTGTTATTGTTGTTGTTCTAAAACGTTATCATTTATAACTAATCCGATTTAATTCGACCTACCCCTGAACTGAATCAGACACACTATCCGTCTCTATCCGCAATATGAAAAGCTCACTCTGACACAGGCAGAGCAGATTACGACAAACACATTCATGATACCGCATACGAAGGACTAAGCAGGGGGCATGTTGTGGATCTGTAGCAAGCCAATCCAAAAGGCAATGAATTAAACAAACTCAAGGCTGTCAAACAAAAATGACATTGTGATAAGTGACATGGAGTATATACATTAGGCCTTGTGGTGCAGGATTCAGTAGGTATCGAGAGTCAAGTCTAAGTCAGTCTAAGTTGTTGATGAAAAAAAAACCTGTCTTGCTCGTTACTTCTTGTCATGATCCGCAAGCACCAGGAATTGAAACAAACACACACAAAGAAACAAAAATGGACTAAGTCGTGAAATGCACAGTAAATAACCCCCGGGTGTCCAGCACCATGCATCAAATCATCTTCTGAACAAAAGCAGATGAGACATCACTTGTCCACTGGCCCACGAATCAGAGCAAAGCGTGCTGCATTTGTCAGGAGAACTACTTTCAGCGTGGTGAGTAAACACAGACCAAGTGACTGTTTTTTTTTTTTTTTCCTGTAAGATGACGAGCTTTCCAGAAGGGTAGACTGGCCTGGGCTCCGCAGTCGTGGAAAAAAAAAGGCATGAAGATCATCGTCTCTGAGGGACTCTTTCCTCAAAGACATGCCAGATGTTTATTAAACTGTCAACAAAAAGTAACAAACTGGCTGATCGTGAGGTAAGGAAAACCTAGGGCATATTTTTCTGCTTTATCCACAAGAATCGGTGGGGAGGAATTAGTAATTAAAGGAGACTGTAGTTATACAGACATAAACATACCTACGCATGCTGTGCATCTAATTCATGAAAAGTAAGTAATCAGCACGAATTTTTGTTTAAGAAAATATGAAATGTATTTATAATTCGTGAAGGAAACACGTTGCTTTCCAGAATACATACAGTCATCTTACAGCTGGGACTTTTTCTTTCCATACATGTAGAAAGCCTCTTCCATTGCCCTAGGGTCCTGATCCTCTCCTTGCCAGAGATCACAAGCTGTTTTAACAGATCACAGCCTAATGATCCCACAGCCTCTCTGGCTCCACTCTCTGTTTCAACAGATCATAGCTAATGATCCCACAGCCTCTCTGGCTCCACTCTCTGTTTCAACAGATCACAGCCTAATGATCCCACAGCCTCTCTGGCTCCACTCTCTGTTTCAACAGATCACAGCCTAATGATCCTACAGCCTCTCTGGCTCCACTCTCTGTTTCAACAGACCCAACAGCCTAATGATCCCACAGCCCTCTCTGGCTCCACTCTCTGTTTTTCAACAGATCACAGCCCTAATGATCCCACAGCCTCTCTGGCTCCACTCTCTGTGGCGTAGATTTCGGCTTGGATCCAGTTTAGCTCATGCTGCTGATCAGACTGGCACACTACTCAGTCTTGAAGTTGAAGAGGTGACTGTGCTCCATTCGGCTTTCATATTTCAATTTAATTAAATCTACATGTTGTTTTCTCAGGTTACATACAGCTGCCCTCACATCCTGGATGTGGCTTTCATTGCATGTCGGACAATAACTTCACCCAGTGGCCATGTGATCTTTCTCAGTCGGATTCGGAGAAGACAGAGTAGATCTGACTATTCTCTTGACGTGTTTGCTTCAGAATGTGGACAGGAATGGATCAGACATTGGCGAATAAGAGATCATGATTTTCCTTTTATTTTTCTAGACTGGGTCATGCCATCTGAAACCAATCATAGTGTTTCACCTGATGAAAAGATGACCACAGTTCTCCCCGTGTCAATATCATACGAGTGCATGCGACCAAATTGCACGGCTGTTGTGAAGTTAGTGTTCTCTTTCCCATCAGAGCACTTCAAAACCACAGCAGATTGGACAGCGACAGTGGAATTGTTCAGTGTCTGCGTGGCCTGAGCTGTACAGGCATTTCCCCTGTGATCTCAATGCTGACTGTGTTGATGCTGAAGAAGAAACTCAGTGTCCCTTCATTCGAAAAGGTCATGGACCGGGATATGTAAGTTTCTGTTTTGGGCCTACTGGAAGCTCAATTATTTTAATAATCAAATCATGAGTGTGATTTTTGTCTTAAGACTCACCTGTGCAAAACAAAACCGAGAGTGATAATTTTAACCTGACAAGATAATGCAGTAGACGTTTGCTACAAGAAACAGTTGCACTCATTATTATAACGATGGCTTACATGGAAAAGTCTACTTCACACGGACTTTTGATGCGCTTGGTGCACACACACACACACACACACACACACACACACACACACACACACACACACATTCAGAGAGAGAGAGAGAGAGAGAGAGAGAGAGAGAGAGGGGGGGGGAGAGAAAGAGTGAGAGAGAGAGAGAGAAGAGAGAGAGAGAGAGAGTGTGTGTGTGTGTGTGTGTGTGTGTGTGTGTGGTGTGTGTGTGTGTGTTTTCTGTGCGCGCGCGCGCGCGTTTCACGCTCTTTGTGTGTGTGTGTGCGCGCGCGCGCGCGCGCGCTGCGCGCGCGCGCGCGCGTGTGTGTGTGTGTGTGTGTGTGTGTGTGTGTGTGTGTGGTGTGTGCAACGCGTGTATGTGTGTGTGCGCGCGCGCCGCGCGTGTGTGTGTATGTGTGTGTGTGTGTGTGTGTGTGTGTGTGTGTGTGTGTGTGTGTGTGTGTGGTGCTCGCGCGCGAGCTCGTGCATGTATGTGTGTGTTTGTGTATGCGCGCGCGTGTGTGTGCGTGTGTGTTCTAAATGCGTTTTCTTTTTTTTTCCTTTTTTGTTCTTTTTTTTTTTTTTTCAAGTCTGTGGTGGTGTTTCTATTGACCAGGTATTGACACATAACCGTCATTGCTCATGCGTTTATGTCCTGATTTATCCATGAAACCAGCGCCCATAATGGACACACTTTGTCTTCAGCAAGCTGGATCAAGTGTTCTGTAGAGGGGCTTCTTCATTAGCTCAGGACAAAAGAGTGCTTTCCTGTGGGCACATGGGGACTGTTTGTACAACAGGGTGTCCTTCCCCAGGGCTAAGACCTTATAGCCTACACAACCGAAATAAGATCTGCTACCTACGTCCTCAACTGAAATGGAAATGCTTCCCAACTTTGAAGAGCCAAATGACCACCTGGAGGAAGTCGTAGTCATCACAGGAGTTCCTGGCATAGACTGGAAGGATCGCCAAGCCCCGCACCTGCTGAAAGCTTTGGCTGCGAAGACGACTGACGACCATTTCGATCTCAGTGAGTGGACGCACGTCCTAAAGGATGGATGATGAGAGGGGGCAGTGAAGAGTGGTGTAGCAGGCATCTTCATCAACCTCGCTGATGGGAGGAGACAGACTTCTAAGGCCTTTTTTTGCGGGGAAAAATAATTAATTCAACATCAGAACAGAATCAGCAACTCTCTTCCATGCTGTACAAGCATTCACAAAAGTCAAACAACAAACCATCTATGATTGCTTTCTTTACTGGCTGCAAATCTCTGCTGCAGGTATTTCGGAGGAACAGAACCAAACAGCAGCTGGGAAAACATCAGACGAGCCATCCACACTTTTAGAAGACGATCCACCATTGTACTCCAGTGGGATCAGCAAGAATGTGAAGGCTGACGGTCTCTCTCCTGGGACAGACAGCGTTATGGAGCAGTTCAGCCACCCAGTGACCCATACAGATGCTAGAACTGTCATCCACAACTAATGCCAAAACCAGTGGAAGAGAAAGCTGAGTGCAGACAGTTGTGTTGATCCAATCCGTGAGGTCCAGAGATACCAACAAAACATTTTTTTTTTCAGACTGAAAACCAGCCGCTGCTGGACTGTTGAGCCACCTCAGCCAAATTGAGTCTGCCCACACAGATGAATGTTGTGGAGGGCACTGGACGTTAGGCCCCAGGGGACAGAATACACCTTCCAACACTGTCCAGCCCATGATGTTTCTATGACGTCAATGCTGGCTAAGGAGTGCAGAGCTGCAGACATGGACTTTGGGGAGCCATCACGTCCTCGAGAAGAGACTGTGGGATTCCTCGTGGCGAAGAGTTGAAGATCTCTGACGCGACCAATGTAATCGACCACACACAAGAAGAAAGAAGAGAAGAAGAAGAGAAGACCCAGGTAATGGGACATTTCCAAGCTTGGGTGGGCTAGGAATGGTCTCGGAAAGAAACTTGTGTAATTTTCCTAATGATTCTATGCCTGAAATCACCGCATAGTTATGGTAAAGGGCACTTGCCCATACTGCCCCCTGGGGAGGTACATCCAGACCAATCTTCCACTTTGTTCCTAAATCACACCTGTCTCTCAAAACGCTCAAAATGTCCCCAGTAAGAAAACATGTCAATAGAGCTCACTGCACCCAGATTGGGGGTGAATGGTAGGGGTGATTCTGGTCCTGGGACTACAAACTGTGCACCATCCTTACCCCGGCTCCTTCTTATCAAAACTACTCCCGATATATTCTCTCATCGAAGTCATTAATTCATTTATCCATCAACTTTAAATCATGTGCAGTGCGGTCTCAAAATTTAGTTGATGTGGCATAGCGTATATGGACTTAGTCCGCACGCAGTGACACCTCCTGATGAAATGAAAACTCCCTGATGGGGTGATTTGGGGCATTGTACAGAAACACCTCAGGGTGTGATATACACAGTGCCCATCTTCGACTTTTTGTCATATCGGGTGAGCAAGGCCAGGCACTTTATTCAAAGTTTGGGATGTTTCTTCCCCACGCCGGAATATATCTTACGGGGATTTGGTCTTTTGAACAAAGCTGGGGTATTCTAGCTCAAGGGCAGAAGTCACCTCCTCCTACTCAATTTCAGGTTTACCGTGAACTGACCCAGTATGTTTTGTTGCTTAAGGCACTTTGAGAATTTCAAAAGAGGAGGCTGATGTTGGAACAAAGGGGGGCTGGTCTGGATTTACTCCCTGTGAAGTGAGTTTGGGCATGGTGCCCTTTCAGATCTGCTGGGGAGGGATTTTGGGAGTGGAGTGTTGATTATGAATCTTATTTAGGTAACTATACGCTTTTTACTGCTAACACATAGCTGCTTTGTTGACACAAACTTACCATTACTTTTCACGTAAAATGAAGTAACATCCCCCCCACCCCCCGCCCCGCCCCGCTAAAAGTTTCAGAGCGTTTTCAGTTTTCCAACAGACTGATGAAAGGATATGGTCATTGTGCCTCTTGATGTTCTATTGGTGTAAGATATTGAAAAAAAAATTCAAATACTGAATGGCTTCATTGTCATTTCTTTTGCAGATGTTTTTGAAAGAAACGCAAGCAAACACTATTATTCCTTTGCTGACCTGGAAAGAGACTGTAAGAGCGAGGGGCACTTCCAGTCAGCCTAAACTGACCCACAGGGGTGGAACGATGTTATCGAAGCTCTTGGTTTCAACCAGAACAGAATAGTTGTATGGGTTGGCTCAATCAAACGCTGCTCACTGTAGGATTGAAAGACCTCTATATAAGAAACATGTACGTTGCAATGATATCTATTCTATTTTATGCGTGCCTTTATGTACACGTGTGCATGCATGTATGTACGCGCGTACGGGAATGTGTCTGTCTGTATTTATATAGGTATTTTTGTGTATATAAATTTATATGCAGTAATCTCTCTCTCTCTCTCCTCTCGCCCCTCATCTCTCTCTCTCTCTGTTTCGTGCGGTCGTCAGTGAACACGATGCTCACATGCAAGCCGCTGCGCGCTGCTCGAGTAGGCTGGCGTACTGGTTGTGTTGTGTCCTTCTGTTGATGAGCAAAGATGTCGAGCTGAACCCCGGACCTGAAACTTAGAAATAGGCAAGGTGAAGATATGTGCGGACAACAATGCTGAACAAATCATCGAACTTAAGGAAGACAGTGTCAACATGTTGGAACGTCTCGATCGTATCGAAGAAAAAGTGGAAGCTTTAGAAACAGAAACCAAGAAACGCAATCTAACATTTTTCGGCGTTGATGAAACAAGACAGAGGGATGATCTGACCAGTGAGAAACTCGTGACGGACATTCTAAACTTTCATTCCGGTCATGTGTGTGGCATGCATCTGACATTGAACGTGCCTATAGGATAGGCAGTCCACGCCAGAACGGCGCTCCCCGCCCACTGTTGGTGCAGTTCTGTCTGTCGGGTGGGGAGACAGGATGTCCATCCTCAGGGACCGAGAGTTGCGTGATGCAATGCGGCCGTAACAGCATCAGAGTGACTGCGGACCTCACCACAAGGCAGAGACAGATGATAGATTTCCACAGAGACCAGGGCAAAATGGTTTATTTTTATAATGGGACGACTTCATGTGAAAGATAGACAGCCTTCGCATAGTCGATTTAGTCTTCTCACAGCCACTCTTCCTACAACCCTACAGTCTTCCACGGGAACGACCGACATCTACTGCAGGGTGAGGGACAGGTCTTCAGCTGAACACTGTCGGGACCATCACGCCAGACCAGTAAGCTCAGGCCGGGTCATCTTACAGCCATGACAGCCCAGCGGAGACGACGAAGATGAAGATTTCAGTTCGAAGGCCTTCCGATAGACGATTCAGGCAACTACGGGCAGCATCGATATGCCTTCCCAGGAAGGAGGTACTCCGACGAGTCAGAGACCCCAGTCAGTTATATTCTCACAGACAAGTGCCTCCCCGCTGCCCTCCCCGGGCTCACCGGCCTCCGGCCCCCGGGCCCCTACTATACAAAATGCTGACATACCAGTCCGCCCGCGCCCGGCCCCCCGTGCGAGCTCGTGAGTCGGGGCCCTGCGGTGGATTCGGTGCCAATTGTCACGACACAGACGAAACGGGTGGCCACTGCACGCGATTCGCAATCCCCTCCCCCCGGCGATGCCTGTGTCTCACACTTCTTGCAGCTCTCTCGCTATTGCCCTGGTGTGCAGTAGCAGAAAAGCG
>JADBJO010029007.1:0-19502 GCA_016801955.1 Conus betulinus | reverse complement strand
AGAGAGGAGTCCACAACAATTTAAAAATAACCATATAGTACTTTACAATTTATCCATCAATACTTTTCAGTGCTTTTCTGATGCTAGTTAAAAAAAACAACACGAGTTTATAGAAGGTAAATTTTCGCAACGTTTCAGATAATTTTCTTTGGAGAGAGAGAGAGAGAGAGGGAGAGAGAGAGAGAGAGAGAGAGAGAGAGAGAGAGAGAGAGAGAGAGAGAGAGAGAGAGAGTTTCAGAGGATTAGAGGAATCATGAAATAGGTTAATTGCAGATAATCTCGAGAAATGACATTTTCTCTGTATCTAGAGGCTTGTAGCCCCCACCCACCCCCTGTCCCCTCCCCCCTCCCAAAACGGATTTGGTGCCTACGATATTTAGGTGTCATAAACTTTTCTGGCTCATGCGAGCAGAGAACAAAATAACTGTAATTTGTTTCGTCCTTTCGAGAGGTTATCACAACAATCTAAAATAAATTTCAGATTCCTCTGATTGTTTGTAGAGAACGGACAAATCAAATCACATGTTCTGAATAAGGGTTTGCTTATTCGAATTTTTCGCATGATCTCTGCTCCCACCCCGAGCCCGATACTCTCCCTTCCCACCGCTTGTCATCGCTTTCCTCCACCAAATGCACACCTATGTACAGAGAGAGAGAGAGAGAGAGAGAGAGAGAGAGAGAGAGAGAGAGAGAGAGAGGAGAGAGAGAGAGTGAGAGAGAGAGAGAGAGAGAGAGAGAGAGAGAGAGAGGAGAGAGAGAGAGAGGACAAACAAAATTCTTTATTTACGAGGATAATAGATAAGCACTGATGTGCTTTTTACATCCAGTCCTCGCCCTGAGTAGGGTCAACAATGCAAAATAAGATAAGGCAACAAAAGAAGCATGCAAAAAGTGACTAGAACTACAATACGATACGAAAAAAAAGGAAAATGAGAGAGAGAGAGAGAGAGAGAGAGAGAGAGAGAGAGAGACAGAGAGACAGAGAGAGAGAGAGTTTATTTGTTCTCTGCCAACTGCAGGGTAAAAAAGAAAGGTGTGACATGGGCCACGTGTTCCATAGTAGACAGTCAGGTAGTTCCCTCACAGCTGAGAACAAGAAGGATCCTGACAATCATTGGGGCGACTCAGATAGTGTTTCCCTCGTTTTCTGAATGCTTGGAAGCTGCTTCACCTGTAAACTCATCTCGCCACATTCTTTAAGCTGCTGAAAGGCATGTCTTGAACCTGACATCCTTAGCTAATGGCCGGCCCACGATTCTCGTGAACACGTGACGATGGCCGTCATGACACATGGAAAGCCAATGAACACTGGTCAGCACTAGAGCCACTAAACCTGCGGCACACCAGGCCTATGAAAGATAGAAAGAAATAGGGACGGAAAACCAAGCACTGAAGCAGGTGAATTACATCCACAATTGGTGTTGTACACCAGACAACCAGTCGGTGGTGCAGAGCAACAATGCCAACCTGTGATATTTCGCCATCTTCTTCTTTCTTAAACATCCGCCATCATCGTTTTGATGGTTCTGATGTGTGTAAAAAAACTGGCATGGCTATTTGAACCTGTGACATGCCATAAATGAAACTGCGAACGAAATGAAACATGCGCAAATGGCTGGTTTGACTGACATACATCATGGCCAAGATTCCATCATGTTCATGCCTTTATAGAGGTAAGTTTGTTTGGTTGTTCGTCTGTTTTTAAGACAGGATGATTTCCTTATTCGACAGACGAAAAAAAAAAAGGCAGTTGAGACACCTCCAACACACTCGATCTCTGCCTCCACCCCCACCTCTCTCTCTACCCTCTCTCTCTCTCTCTCTCTCTCTCTCTCTCTCTCTCTCTCTCTCGTGTCACATCTAGTGTTACTGACGGAACAAATCGAGAGGGATTTCCATTCACACCTCCTTTACTGTTTTCCTGTCTGGTGGAAAAAAACAAAACAAAACAAAACAACTTCAACAGTTCGTACTGGGAAAGAGTTCCTTTTGTGTGGCTCCAGTGTAAGATCTTTCTGTCAGATATTAGCCCATTTCTTTTAGTTCTCTCTCTCTCTCTCTCTCTCTCTCTCTCTCTCTCTCTCTCTCTATGTGTGTGTGTGTGTGTGTTGTGTGTGTGTGTGGTGTGTGTGTGTGTGTGTGTGTGTGTGTGTGCATTTGTGCATTTCTCTGCAATCAAATTCATATTTTTACAGAGAGAAGCAATAACACCAGAAGACAAGACCAAGTGATATCTTCCATATGAAATCCCATTTCAGGGGAATAGTCTTAAAGATTTGCTTCTGTACCCCCATCCCAACCCATCCCCCCGTCCCCTGTCACCACCTCCCACTCTCAAATACCGATGGAAAGAAACTCTCGTACAGGAAAAATACAAAAGGTAATCTTGCCGAACTGTCTTCCACCAGAGGCAGTGTCATTTTTATGATAAGAAGCTGTTCCGCAGGAAGGTACGAAAGGTAATCTTGCTAAACGGTCCTCCACGTGAAAGCAGCGTCATGGCTCATGTAGGATGTTTAAATCCTGGAAACGCCACTTGTCTCCTCCCCCAGCTCCCTCCCTTCCCCGCCTCCTTTCTCTCCTTTCCAAGTCATTCCTACCCCTTACCATCATCCACAGCTCCATCTTATTGTTCCCCTTTCCTTCCTTCCTCTGTCTACACACACACACACACACACACGTGTGTGTGTGTGTGTGTGTGTGTGTGTGTGTGTGTGTGTGTGTGTGTGTGTGTGTCTCCCTCTCTCTCTCTCTCTCTGTGTCTCTCTCTCCCCTCTCACCAATCATCCACTTTGAATGCAGTTGTTGTTCATATGGGTTCATCAACCCCACACCATCCACCATCTCACCCTTCTCCAATACTGTTTGTTTGTTTGCTAATCGCAAGTGTAAGGACACCGTCGTATTTTTGAGATTCTCTCACTTTCAACGTGACTCCTCTATGTCATATATCCATACGATTTCACTGTATTTTCTACACATGTTGGGGGGGGGGGGGGGGGGGGGGGGGCGTGTTGGAAAAAATGTCGAGATGAAGCCGTAGTTAAACTTGCGGTGTGTAGCCATTGTGTTGGTACGTCATGATCAAAGATTGACAACTCTCGCGAGCTTGCGCGCGCGAACTGGCATCAGGGCCCAAACGACGTTGAAAACAATAGTAGAGATCACAGGCTCTGAAATATCGCGGAACAAAGTGAAGTGAGAGCCTGAATTTGTGCCAATGTTGATAAATCAGTTTTGCAAGTGCTCTTTATTGGAGAAATCTTTTTACGGTTGGCACGGTAAGATATTGCAGTTCTACTAGGCCCTGACTGACTGTGTGCACTTTTTTTGACGAGTGAAATGCACGGCGAGGAGCACTCAGACTGTGTATAAAATAGTAAAAAGGCGTTGTGATTGCCCTGGAATTGTCAGACCTTGGTTTTATTGAGGAAGAATCAGTACACCTAAACTTTTGACTGCCACTACCTAGGTGTTGGCTGCCTTTTTCATCCTACTGACAGAGTGGTAGATCTAGTGACAGACTCGACCAGTACCCTAACCAGGGCTTAGGAAGAATCCTGACGAAACCCCGGTAAGGTAGAGTGCGTATATATGTGAAAGTGCAAGTGCTTAATTATATAAAAGAAACATTCAGGATAAAAATAAATAACCACCTGAAAGACACTGTCCTGGATGGTCTCGCTAGGGGCCACCATCAAAAACTGTTCTGAGTCATATGTAGAAAGGGGTGGGGAAGAGGGGAGGGATAGGGTGGGGGAGGTAAATACATAAGATGTAGTCCTAAAGACTCTGCCTGGCTCACCTGGGTTATTCTGGGATGAACTCTGGGGGGCCCAGGGGAGATGAAATGGCGGAGCAAATCTCTAGTAGAAAGGAAAGAAGGGAAAGAGGAAGGGGGAGGGAAGAGGGAGGGGGGAAAAAGAAGAGGGAAGGAAAGAAAGAAGGAAAAGAAAAAGGGAAAGTTTCACAAGGCAGAAATTCTGCAGTGGATCCTGTGAGAGGGGATTTCCAAAAGCAAAAGACTGAGCGGGTGTCTTGGTGGCAAGCACTGACTGGCTATGTGTGTGGAGGGATCTTGTGAGAGGAGACCCTATTGAGGACTGGATTATGTGTCTTGCTGGCAGCAAGACTGGCAACGTTTGTATGTATGTTTGTTTGTTTGTTTTTAAAACACAGAGCACTGACTCGTGGGCCCCCTTCTTTATATAGCGACAAAAGAATCTTTGTTCACCGTCCCCAGAATGACTCAGGTGAGCCAGGCAGAATCTCTTTTTCTTTTCTTTTAAAATTAGTGCAGCTGATTCGTCTGACTGTAGATGTTGGCTGTCCAAACGCAAGAAGAAGAAGAAAATCAGAATGTTGATTGTGGTCGCTCTACGGAAGAAGTAGTTCTTCAAAGTGTAGGGAAAACACCTTCATGTAAAACACAAGTTGGCATCTTTTAGTTTGAGTACTTTCTGAATCTTTGATGGAAAGATCTTCCTTCAAATGGAGTGTATGTAATTTAGTGAGGTTTGAACAGAGGGACTCTAGACTTGTTTGCACGGGTACCTCCACCAAGTAATCCCCAACATTTGATGGAAGAAAGTGCTCTCTGTCTATCTGTCTCTCGCTGTCTGTCTGTCTGTCACTCTGTCTCTCTGTCTGTCTGTCTGTCTCTCTCTCTCTCTCTGCAGCATTAAAAAAAAAGTGTGAAAGATTTCTGTTCGCTCTTTTCAGTTCTCTTCCCTTAAAGCAGAAAAACAAAAAACAGGAAGTTTTTTCTTTGGGGTTATGCAAAACCTTTCTGTTGAATAATGCTTCGCTTCTTATGTGATTGCATGCTCTTTTGGCCTTACCTTTTTTTGGTGTGTTTTCTTCTATTCTATTCTATTTATTTTGATGCCAAATTGACATTTATTTTACAACCAACTTTTCTTTTTCACAGAGAGGTGCTGGAAATTTCTTTTGAAACATTACTTTTCCATAAAAACAATTGTTTTCATCAAATGACAAGGACTGTTTGGTTATTTAAAGAAAAAAACAAAACAAAAACACTAACAGTAACGCTGTTGTTGCATGACAAGGGATCATACTATGCCATTAAATTTCAAGAAATCATTTTGACAGAAAGCTCTTATCTGAGAGGAATACAAAGGAAAATCTGTCTGCCCCCAGTCCCTTCCTACCTCCTCCCATGTCATCAACCAGTTATCACTACACACGCTTGCATGCACACACACACACACACACACACACACACACACACACACACACACACACACACACACACACATTTAATGCTCATTTTTCTGACCTTTTTTTTTCTCCCCCTTATCAAAGAGACCTAAACACATACACACACAATACGGTCCCCCTCCCCTCCTCCTCCCCCCCCCATCCCCTCCCTCCCCCCCCCCCCCCCCCGTCTAATATCACTATGTGGATAGACGTTAATTGAAGACAACAAACAACAACACACACACACATCATCCTCCTTCCACCCTCTTGCTCTACACAGCCTTCTCTCCCCTTCTTCTATCTATCTCCGTTGAATGCAGTTGATTGTTTGGACAGCTGCTCTCCCCCACATCCAGCTGATCCTCCCCTCCTCCTCCCTAACGCGATAATTTATTTGCAGGTGTGAGGTTTAAAATTCTCCTATTTTGTGCAGTCTCTTGGCTTTGCACATGAATTCTCATCGTCTTCCTGTTAGGATGTGAAAGATCAGATTGAAAGTGAATAAAAAGCAGTCTGAATGTTGTACAAAGTTGAAAATAACAAAAGTTGACATATTTCAACAACTTGGCCTTAAGATTTGAAGGGAAGAAGCACTTCCTGGGGATTTTATTCAGTGGGGTTTAAATCGTCTTCCCCCAACTCCCACCCCTACCATAGCCTTGCCCATAAACAGCTTCAGATGAATATTGAATGTGAAGAATCATGTACAAGCTGGTTCAATTGATTGGATGAACAGGAATTGAAGGTAGGATGAGTCTTTCGCTGAAAGTATGGAGTGATAATCCGCCCCTTCCTCCTTTGTCTCTGCCATTGGCGTATCAAAAAATGGTGAACTGTTTGTTTTTGAACTTTCTAAGAAAGACCAGCTTAACAGTTTGAGTTTTATTTCCTGAGAAAATGTTCCTTTCTTACCGTGCTTCCGCTATCATCCGCACCCCACCCTATCTCTTCTCTTGCACAGGGTACACTTCTTTCTGTCATATATGAAGGCATATTTAGCTGAAGATGATAACTTCCAATAACTACACTCGATATGATGCGAAAACACAGTGCCTTTTGGTTTCAGTATATATCAGCTTCAGTGTATTGGTGAACAGCTGCTCTTGTTCCTTGGGGTTGGGGGGGGGGGAAGGGGGGGGGGGGGGGGGTGTATTATGGGGGGGGAACTTTTGAGGAAACTTTTCCATTTTTTTGACTTGTATTTAAGCTTGCACATTACAGAGAGAGGATGGGAAGGAGAAGGTCAAAGGCAGGAAACGATACCACGTGTGGCAGAGTGGTTTGAAATTTGAATGAAACAATTTGGGGTACATCTACCTGAGCAGGATAATCTGTCAACTGTTGAGTAAATATCTTTACCAAGGATGGGGAGGCAGAAGTGGTAGGGAGAAGAGGAGAGGAGTGGGAGTGGGGTCAAGATAGTCCTTGGATTGAGACTATAAACAGAGGTTCCATGTAACTTGTAAGAATGCCTGCATGTCATGTTTTTCACACACAAAATCCCACCACCAACTTTTGGAAGAGAGGGCCACTTTGGCCATTGGTATGGGTAACACATATTCTCCATGGAAAGACTGAAGACATGAATGAAAAAGGGATCGACTGACAGCTTGAAACAGTGAAAGACGTGGGGACATGACTGAATGTAGTGCCAGCAGGCAGCTCTTCATTGGATCTGCCCAGGTAGGCAGCTGCTAGTGTAAAGGAAAGCGAGGATTGTAAAGCGTTTAGAGCTCAGTCTCAAATGGAGGATAGGCACTATGTACTAGTAATATAATAATAATAATAATAATGTAGTCTTAACTGTATTTCTGCCACATGACTTTCATCCCACCTTCACTTGTCTGTTCATCAGATCAGTAATTTTGGATGAAAACATTGTATGGGGGAAAAAAATCATCTACCCCCTCCTTCTCTGTATCTGTCTCTTAGAGCAGGCTATGATGCCTAAAATCTGGATCCTTGACACTGTTTCTCTCTCCTTTCTGTGTGTGTGTGTGTGTGTGTGTGTGTGTGTGTGTGTGTGTGTGTGTGTGTGTGCGTCCATGTATGTGTGTGTGCTGCTCTCTGTCTCTTTCATCATTTAGTAATTATTATTATTATCACTGTTCCATTTGTTTTTTCTTTCAGGAGAAAAATATACCACCCCTGCTCTGTCTTGGTCTTTCCTTGCTTCTTGGATCTGAACTACGATTGATTGATCAATTAATTGATTGATTGATTGATTGATCAATTGGAAAACAAACTGAAGAACTTACCCACTAGTAAATTTATCCATTGATAAACAAGCTAAGTAACTAGCCAAAGAGACAATCACATAACCATCTTAAACTATTCAGTATTTGTTACTTTCTTGTTGCAAACCCCCATCCCCACCCCCACCCCCACCCCCCACCCCCCAACCCCCCTTCCCATCATCCTGCCATTACTGCACATCTGATGACCAGATTTTTGTTTAAAATGACAAATTGGGAGAGGGAAAAGTTACCAGATATCCTCTACCTTCCCCCAACTTCCTCATTCCATCCCATTTTTCTACATTGTCTGATACAGGGTTCACTTGCAGACTGTCTCTCCAACCCGACTCTTGTTTAATCAAAAACAGGAACCAGATCTGAGAGACAACATGTCCAAATCCTCACGGAGCGCCGCCCATCTAGCAGCCCATTGTTCTCAGAGGCACACATGGAGGTGAACCTTTTCCATGAGGTGAGCAACAAGCGCAGACCTGACTGTGACCAGGCAGTGTTTCTACATCATTGATGCTAAGTTCTTTGGCCAACTCTGTCCTGATGTCCCAGTCCTGGTGGTCAAGGAAATGGTGAATGACCAGTTCTGCTGGGGATGAAAGTTCTGTGTCCTTGCTGAAAAGCAGCCCAGAATGTTGCAACCTATCTTCAGGCCACCATCTGCGAGAGTCACCAGGAAAAAACACCCCACTTGAGAAATGGCTTGGATGGCTCACCGTTGCTGCATCCCTGCCCTCTGTATGGCTCCAACGGACAATGGACCCCACATATGGGACATTGGAACATGTCCTCCCCAGAGCTCTTCGCCCTGGTGTTGTGGAGCTGATCCATGATGGAATGGGACACCTGCACAACCCACATGCAGTTGTGTGCTGTTTTGCCACAGGCAGGTGGCCCAGAGAGGGTCGTCAACCCAAAGAGACCCCTCCTGACCACTGATCACCCAGATGAGAACCAGAGCCTTTGTCGCAGCAACAGCCTGTCCCAACTCTTCTGACGCCTCTCGACATCGACTGTGGAGAAGAGATGTGAGTGATGCCACGTCCACGTCCGAGGGCACAGGCACCACTGGCACCTGGGTCCCCCCCAGCATCCTCTAAATGGTGTTCTCCCTCCACCAGCCCCAGTCCCCGCTCCATGGAGGTCTCAGGAGAATGCCTCAGAATAAGGTAATTGCATGACTAGCTGAGGTCAGATTGAAAAAGGTACAAGGACTAGATGAGACAGAGATTCATGACCCGTGGGACATGCACCACAACAACTATGCTGCATCCTTGCTTACAACCACCAGCAGGCACTGGACTCTACTCGAAAGTTCATGCACCCGTCGATGTGTGCACCTGGATATATCAATTTTCTTGCTACATCATTTTTCCCATGTTTGGTTATTCATGTTTGCTTTTAGCTACTGTTTGATTCTCATATAAGTAGTTTTGCTCCAAACCCATGGTGACCATACTCAATAGCAAATGTACAGGCTTAGATGCACAAACCAAATGAATTTAACTTTTGGCATGATACATGAAGCATGACTGAGCAGGTGTCCACGACATTTATCCCCCCTAAGTTCAAAATTCCTACATGGTGATGAACCTAATCCAGCCTCGGAATTGTGGAAGTTGGGTTTCGATTTGAAAGGGGGAGGGGTGGTGTGTGTGTGTGGGGGGGGGGGGGTAAGAGGAGAGTTGGGAGAGAGACTGGATGGTGATGGAGTAGGGTGTAAGGAATAGAGAAAAAGGGTGAAGATGGTGGATCCCTATCAGGCCAGGAGCATACAGATGGAGCCTAGTCAGTTATGTAATGTTTTTTATTTGCATAGGAGAAGAGTAGGCAAGGAGAAGACAGTGCCTGAAAAGAACAAAATAAAATATTTCAAATTACATGGCAAGCAAAATAATAAAGGAACACAATGTTTATAATGTGGTCAATTTGAATTTTAAAAAATCAGATGGTTTGACCTTTAAGCTGGTATTATAGTTAGTAACTCTTTCCCAATAAATTTTTTGTGGTGACCATATGCAAGTCAAACACAGTTGAGAGTTTTATCTTCTCCACCAATTATTCAATAGTACTGTTCCTAACGGCCATTAACCACAATTAGTCAGTTTACCTGCAGCCCCTTTAATACATGCTATTGGCTGCACAGACAGTAGTTGGAGGTGCTGTTTCTCACAGGAAACAGTCTATTGTGCCATAATAAAGTGTCGCCTACTTTACTTTCAATCTGCCAACACATGGACTTATGGGGGTGGATTTTTTCTGTGGTCTGCGACCATGGACAGCTCCTTCTCCCCAGGCTGCACATGGGATCACTGTCTCGTCTGAAACACTAGCACTCAGACCACTCCTTAAGATTTACAGGGAAAGGGTGAAAATTAACTTAAGAAGGGAAATACACTAATAACATAAGAGAAATGAATCTATTGATGGAAAGAAGCTAAACAAAGCCCCATGAGAGATTCGAAGGGAGGGGACTTCTGTTTCTTTGACATGTGCGTTATCCACACGGCCACATGAACTCAGAACTCAGATGGTTTACTTCATATAAAGGCCATTGCCCCCTTATGAAGGGGGTATGGAGGAGAAAGTAACAACAATGTATGAATTTTACATAACACATCAAGGACTGGATGAACTTCTCATTCACAAAGTCATAACTGATCGAAATTGAAAATGCCATGAACAAGTAAATCGAGAAATTTCTTCTTACTACACTTTTTCATTTTGAAATGCCATAAACAGACTAAACTGAATTGACAGAGATCCCTGGAAAACTTAACTGGTATATATTGCACTCTTAGACTAGACAACTTGCAGCAACATAAAACAAAATGCAGTTCGTCTTCTTTTCCATCATTGCAGAGTGGACAAGTCTGATCCATTCCAGTATGTTCACAGCAGCAATACCGGTGGTTTGTGCAATGTCTGAAATTCCAAGTCAAAATTTGGTCATAATTAACTTCAAGTGTTTGCCTAAATCCATTTGCAGATAAAGTTTGACATCGTGAACTGTACAAAATGTCTGATACATGGTAAATCTATTGCTATTTTTGACGTGAGTACGTACCATTCTTGCCACCTGCATGCAATCAATCTTTTTTTAAATTCACAAAGAAATAATCTATCATTTTGCACGCCATGGTTCATCCAAGCATAAACAAATCAAATCCAAATTTATATAATTGCCTACGGATATTTGACACCCAGTTTCTTTTATCTCTTACATCTAGGTCATATAACATTCGCATAGGTTTTCCGTGGTAATCAATAATTCATTTTAGTTAATTTCAACCAGTATCGAATACAGCTTAATACAGAATTTAAATAAATAGGATATCTATTGGTCTCTCCATCAGCCAAGATCATTGGGTGTTTCGCATTTCGACTCCAAAAATTTCTTGAAGGCAAAAAGATGTACTTTTTGGCAATGGCGGGCTGCAACGTCTAGCCCCTAAAGTTCTGCACCGTATTGAGCAATGGGTTGAACCTGGGAATCAAATAACTTCAAACAAAAATCTGAACTAGAATTCTTCAAAACATGAAGTTTTCTCATATACAATACAAAGCAGAGCTTTCTTTGCTTTACTTACCAGGCCATTGCATGCTAATGTGAAGCTGAGTTTTGTTGAAAACGGTATACCCAAGTATTTATTTATAAGCATTTACCAGGCATCACAGCATGGTTATACTCCAGTGTTCTCTCACTGCTAAATAACCACCTTTTTGAACACAATTATATTGCTCTTACCTAAATTCACTTTCAGATCAAGAGAAAAAGCTGCATGTTGCAGACTATTTAACTGGGTTTGCAAACCAGTTATTGTCTTTGATAACAGTACAACATCATCTGCGAGTAGTAAGATAAAGAGCTCAAAATAGTTGATTGTAAACATTGCACCCAATGCTTACCATTTTGAATGATTTCTATGGCAGTGCCACATGAGCCCCTCTGAGAGACTTCTTGTTTGCTCTGCAGACATTACAGAGACATGGTTCCCTGGGTTCCACTCCAGTTTGGGTCAGCCAACGACTTCACCTCACCTCACACCCTTAATGCCTGACTACGCTGGTGTCTGCTGATCCCGTTTCCCATCTACACATCTCCTCCTCCTCAGGCACTTGGACATCTGTCATGGAACACCAGGATAGAGCACCAGGGACCCAGACCCTCTGTGTTTGTTCCTGACTTTGCTGAAGAAAGACATGATAGAAATCAACAGGTGAAACACCTTCCAAGTGTGTATCCTGTGGCATTTCTCTGTGGAAATGTCAGTGATCCAGACTGTGTGCCATGTGAATAGATGTGCTCATCATCATTGCTGACCGTGGACTTGGTTGGACATGTATGTCATTGTTTGACGTTTTTGATGGTGTTGTATTATAATCAGTAACATGTGTGATGTGATGGACTGAGTGAATGATCTCCTCACTCGCATATAGCAGAGCTTAATCTAGAGGGCGGGATTGGTACAGTCCCCCGAAATCTGTTCCCATCCCGCAATTATTGAGTCTTAATCTTAATGCGGGCAGACTCCAGCACAGTTGCAGGACTGCCTGCCCTGTTCACTGATCGTGTTGCGGGCGCTCGTTTGTCATGTGCTTGAAAAAAACTGAGCAAGAGCAAACGATTTCTTGATATTTCATTGGCTGTTAGTGTAAATCAACCAATCGGCGGCATTCATCTCTCCTCCATCTCGATCACCTACGAGAAGTTGCGAGAGTTTAAGGCGCCATATTGGATATTTTCCAAAATGAAGCGTGCACCCACCCAATTCGACTTAACTTTTGTGGAGGAAAAGCAAAAAAAAAAAGCTTCTGTGCCATGCGAGGGTGGAGGAGAAAGATCATGAAGAAACCGTGACTACATCCAAAATCTTGGTGAACCAGCCTGAAAAGAGTGCCAGTGTAAGGGAACACTGGTTTCAAAGACGATTGGCTGAAGAAGTGGCCCTTGACGGGGGGGGGGGGGGGGGGGGGGGAGTGCCCTCCTTTTTTGATATGAGGGTGGGACTGCCCCCCTTTTTTTCTAAAATCCTAGATTAAGCTGTGATGTAGTTTTATATTTGAAAGGGTCTATATAAAAAAAAAGGGTGTTCCACATCACTCTTTCCATCTTTCCTCTGCTATTCCATTTCATTGTGTTCCCTGTTTTCATCTACTCATGCCTGGATTCCAATATCCAAATAGAAATTTGAACATAATCCCAATTTGTTCCCACTCATGAAAATACATGTTCTTCCAAACTTTGCAAAATACCAATACTGATATTGGAATTGATTGTGATCTATGTAGATTCCTAGACAATCCACCATAGATTCCTAGACAATCCACCATGGACATTTTAAACACTGCTTATTTGTTCTGAACTTACCTTTCAGCCAGGACTCCACCACCTCTCTGGCATTTAAGACTTTTCATTTTTCATCAGAACATTTCCAAGTGTGAGGAGGACTTGTTTGCATTACTTATTGCTCAGCTGCTCATGCTCAGGAATGTTCAAAACGTCTCTGGGACAGTTCCCTCTCTACTCTGATGAAACCACAGCCCTGGTTCTGGCACACTGATCAATCCAAGCATGAGAATTTTTGTCATTCTGACTCCCTTTCTGCTTTGGAGGACATGGCTGGTCTCAACCATCCCTAAAAATTGTTTTAACTTTACACATGTCTTAAACCTGATGCCTAAACACTTGTTTTTTTGCTTCGTTTTCCTTCAGTTGTCCATTCAAAGCAGTGAGATTGGCCAAGAATCCTGTGTTTACATTTTGACCAGATCATCTATCCCCAACACAAGCAAAGAAGCATGAAACCCAAAATTCACAGTTGTGTCAAAGACCTGTGGTAAGAGGTTTGGAACACACATGTTTTTTTGTTCCCAGATCTGTCCAAATTTGAAAGAATTCCTACCATCTGTCACTGGTTATTGGAAAGATGGAACAGTTTTGTCCTGATGACACACCAGTCTACTTTTTTTTCACACAGCAGTACAAAGTGAGGGGTTCCATGGTGCATACCAGATATGTCGCTCACTATAAAAAACATGTGGTCATAGGAAGATGGAATTTGCACAACAGTAGACATACACACTTTAGGGTATATCCACAAAGACCTGGTCATGGATTTTCCACAAGATTTAAATTTTGAGTGTTTGCATTTGATTTAAACAAATGTGGAAGAAAGATCCTGTTTTTAGAGTGTTTTGAGTATGTTTGAAATGAACTGGTGTATTATTTAAAAGAACAGAAAAGACTTACATGGGACAGCTTTTCATGAAGTGATGGCCCTAAATTCCCCCACCCCTCCCCGGTGGTCTGCTGGACTGCAAGAACTGAACAACTTCCCCCACCTTCGTTTCAATAACAGTAAATGTCGACTGATCTTCAACCATACCAGAACCTCTATCCATGAGTAGTGTAGTGTTTCTCATGATGTTGGCCAGTACTTCCCCTGCTGGTCTTCCACACAGAATTAAAAAGTCTTATCCCAATATCTTTCCCATAGAAATTGCTGTGGTAGTCCACTGCCTTCCACACACACACACACACACACACACACACACACACACACACACACACACACAGAGCTGCTTTTGCAAGGAATCCGTGTTTATTGCACGATGTGTTGGTTCAGTGACTCGCAGTGACAGCATCCGATGTAGTCACTTTGTATGTATGCACTTTATTTGGGAACCGACGACAGTAAAATATCAGAACTTTGAAAACAGAAGTGGAAGACATGCTTTACACTGAGTGTTCAGTGTACAGTACTTCTCACACTGGCTGTGTCAACGTCTAGAGTATGTAGTATTATCCTGACATATTCATCATGACAATGAGTGTTCAGTGTACAGTATTCTCGCACTGGCTTTGTCAAAGTGTGGAGTATAGTAGTATTATCCAGCTGTATTCATCATGACACTGAGTATTCAACGTACAGTATTCTCACACTGGCTTTGTCAACGTCTAGAGTATGTAGTATTATCCTGACATATTCACCATGACAATGAGTGTTCAAGTACTGTAACACTGGCTTTGTCAAAGCGTGGAGTGTATAGTATTATCCAGCTGTATTCATCACACTGAGTATTCAACGTACAGTATTCTCACTCTGGCTTTGTCAAAGTGTAGAGTAATAAAGTATTATCCTGCTGTATTTATCAAAGGTGTACAGCATCCCCCTGCATTGACAAAGTTTAGAATATAACCCTACATCACTTGTCAAAGTTAACAGCACTATCCTGCTGACTGTAACTTTTCAGTCATTTGTTACGACAGCCCAGCCAAGCACACAGGGCCTCTTCAGGGCTGTCAACACGCAGGGAAAAGGGTCACATAGAATCATGTGGTTGGCTGGGCTGTCACTGAAACCATCCCTACCTTTCCAAGTGGAACGAGCTGAATAGTGGGCTAGAACAACACTTGCATTACTCTCTTCTTGAAATTGTTACCACTTTTGTTCTAGATATGATGTATGACTTGCCAGCATTTCATTTATTTATTGTAATTTTTTTTTTTTTTTTTGAGGGGGATGGGGGGAAATATCGACCATGTAATGAAAGTTGTAGACTCTGTCGAGTTGATACTAGCTGTTCACAATGCAGTCTCTATTTGTCCATGGATTTCTGTGTTTCATTTTTGGACACATTATTGTTGTAGTTTTTCTAATCTTAACTGGTGAGAACAGTCAAGCAGAATGCCTGGCACCATCAGCACAGCTTGGTCTTATGACATGCAGCCTTTTTTTTTTGTTGTTGTCGCTACCTGGCATTTAGACAGTGAAAATTGTTCACACTGTCCAGAGTGGACGCTGGGCGTTGCTGTCTCCAGTGGCTGTTTGCCTATGGCATTGACATTTTTTGTCATTTTTTTTTTTTTCACTTTTATCTGGTGAAAAATCAGTGAAATGCCAGTATTCTCTGTGTAGCCTATTTTCTATGTCTTAGAATGTCAACAGCTTAGCAAAACTGCTTGTGTTTTTTTCTTTTTCTGAATTTTTTTTTTCCCCATGATCTGATTTGCTTTTTTTAAGTGATGGTTTTTGTGTGATTAAGTTTGACAGCCCTGAAAAGGCTCTGCTTTGTGGGGCTGGGTCATAAGGATTACTTTTTTTATGTTTTTTAACCTGAAAACTTGAACCCTACATGCTGTTTTGGGGTACAGTTGACTAAGAGCAAAATGTATGATTTTGTCTAGTTCCTTTCTTGTCTTCTTTAATGTGGTGACAGCCCTGATATGGCCCTTTGCAGTCAGCTGGGCTATAAGCAACATTACCTTACCTTACCTCTCCTTCATCCCTTCTTTTCCCACTCCTCTTTCATTTTTCCTTCCAGACTTTCCTCTATCTACCCAAATGACCCTATTTTCCCTTACTGACCCCGATCCTATTCAGCCCAACCTTTACTTTCTTTGCCATCACCACATAACCTCCCGTTCGCCCCCACATACACTCATGCACACACAGTCGTACTCGCAGGCACGCGCACAGTATGCACGTTTGCGTGTGCTTGCTCTCCTTTAACATATCCTTTCTCATTTTTTCAGCATTTTCCCTTCTATCCCAACTCATTCTCCTCATTTCCCCGTTATTTTTTTCCAAGTGGGAACATGAACAGGAATGGCCTCATGCCTTGTTATTGCCATTGGTTGTAGACTCCATTCCCTGCCATGTCCATCTCTTTTCACCCTAACCATCCATATCCACAGCATACCTTTTGGAGAGAGAGAGAGAGTGTGTGTGTGTGTGTGTGTGTGTGTGTGTGTGTGTGTGTGGATGCCATGTTCGTTTTGAAAGTGCTGCTCTTTATTAAGAATGAACGTAGACCAACTCCAGTGTCTGCAGTTACATTCAAAACTCTCATTATTCCATATCTTCTTCCAATGCTCGAATTTTTTATTTCCATTTCATTCCCTCTGACATATTCGAACCATCCATCACACACCTTTCTCATCTCTTTGATATCTTGTCTCCTTCTTACATTTTTTTTTTTTTCAGCATTTCAATATGCCTTCCAAATCCCCCTGTTCATACCTTTTAATAGAACTATTCCAGAAACTGGGGCTTTGCCACTGATGTTCTGTTTACCAAGTTATTCCATCCTATTCTTTTTCACTTCCATTCTATTTGCCACTTCTCTGACCACCAACTTGGTTTCTATGTCCCGTTGTCCCCATGTTTACTTTTCTGTTAGTTCACTTTTCCCATATTGCCAACCTGGCTGTTTTCACCTGATGCTGCACACTGCTGTTTTCTTCTTTCCCCCAGCTCAGTAGGATTTCCTAGTATTTCTGTCTTCTGACGTTCCTGCTGCTTCTCCATATGTTCACATCTTTTTCATAAAAGTTATCAACGTTACAAGCCAGAATACTTTTAAACATAGGAAACAGGGTGGAAAGTAATGCTTATTGAATACACTAAAGAACATAGGCCAAATCAATTTATGACAGATTTATCTTCTCTAGAAGTCACAAACTTGAAATGAAAATGTACAAAACAGTATTCCAGTGCCTTACAGATTGTGGTCCACTTCTTCCGTTTTCCGTTTAGGGGAGAGGGGTTGTGTTTCTCACCATTGCACACTTTTTCCATGCCCTGTGGAGGTGGGAATCAGGTGAATGGGCGCTTCACTTGTTTTCCCAGCTCCACAGTAAGATTGCACCTTTCTGCTGCGCCGGCTTTGTCCTTATTCCTTAAACGTGAAGCAGTTTTGCTTAAATTTGGGTTTCCTTCACCTTTTTGACCCATCTGGAATTTTTTTGTTTAAAGCTGTTGCTATTTATCTCCCTTGTGATCTGTAGCTTGGGATGAGGAGGAGGATGGGCGCTCCACTTCTTATTCCCAGCTCACTGCAATATCAAATTTGCATCTACAGGCATGCACTAAATTCTATTTCCATGGTCAGCTGGACCGTACATGCAAGCTGAACGGTGCAACTCTAAAGTTAAAACTGTACGGTGCAACTATAAATTTAAACTGAAAGGCACTGCTATACATATAAAACTGAGCAGTGCTACAGTAAATGTACACTGAACGGTGATACTGATAACTGTAGATATAAATTAAATAGTGCTGCTGTAAAATGTCAACTGAAGAGTGCTTAATTCCAGTACAAGCCAGAATACTTTTAAACATAGGGAAACTGGGTGGAAAGTAATGCTTATTGAATACACAAAAGAACGTAGGCCAAATCAATTTATGATAGATTTATCTTCTCCGGAAGTCACAAACTTGAAATGAAAATGCATAAACGGTACTCCAGTGCCTTACAGATTGTGGTCCACTTCTTCCGTTTAGGGGAAGGGGGTTGTGTTTATCACCATTGCACTTTTTCCATGCCCTGTGGAGGTGGGAATCAGGTGAATGGGCGCTTCACTTGTTTTCCAGCTCCACAGTAAGATTGCACCTTTCTGCCGCCAGCTTTGTCCTTATTCCTTAAACGTGAAGCAGTTTTGCTTAAATTTGGGTTCCTACACCTTTTTGACCCATCTGGAGTTTTTTTGTTTAAAGCTGTTGCTATTTATCTCCCTTGTGATCTGTAGCTTGAATGAGGAGGAGGAGGATGGGCGCTCCACTTCTTATTCCCAGCTCACTGCAACATCAAATTTGTATCTACAGGCATGCACTAAATTTTATTTCCATGGTCAGCTGGACCGTACATGCAAGTTGAACGGTGCAACACTAAATTTGAACTGAACGGTGCAACTATAATGAATGAATGGTAAACTAACAGTGCTACAATATGTACTATAGATATAAACTGAACAGTGCTACAATAAATGTACACTGAACGGTGATACTGATAACTATAGATGTAAATTAGATAGTGCTGCTATAAATGTGAACTGAACAGTGCTATGATAAATGTACACTGAACGGTGATACTGATAACTATAGATGTAAATTAGATAGTGCTGCTATAAATGTGAACTGAACAGTGCTATGATAAATGTACACTGAACGGTGATACTGATAACTATAGATGTAAATTAGATAGTGCTGCTATAAATGTGAACTGAACAGTGCTATGATAAATGTACACTGAACGGTGATACTGATAACTACAGATGTAAATTAGATAGTGCTGCTATAAATGTGAACTGAACAGTGCTATGATAAATGTACACTGAACGGTGATACTGATAACTATAGATGTAAATTAGATAGTGCTGCTATGAAATGTGAACTGAAACAGTGCTTAATTCCAATGTCGTATCTGCACTTTCCAGCCACCTTGTTTCCATTGGATTTCCTGTTTACGGACATTTTGGATACTCTGTTAGACTCTCCTTTTCTCTTCCAAAGCCCAGGTTTCCTTACCTTTGTGGGAAACTTTCTATTCCACTTTGTGCATTATTACCACTCGCCATGTTTCTGCCTCACCTGAAATTGTTCCAGCCTCTTGCACTTTGCAATTTCTATCATTTTGTTTTGCATTGGTTACCTCCCCTTTTCAGTGTCTGCGGCTGTTATTTTTTTTCCATTCTGTTTGGCTTGTACTCAAAATCAGATTGATTTCTTCTCTGGTTCCTAGCTTTCCCTTCCGATTTCCCAAAAAAATAATATTTCTTACTGTATAAAAAAACCTCAAGTCTTAAGCCTCCTGCCCCATGCCCCTATTTTTCCCTTTTTTTCTTTTTTTCCCCCTATTTTGTTTTTCTTTCCCCTTCTCATTTCCTTTTCTTTCTCTTCTTTGCATGCCTGTTCTCTCCCTCACCTTATATGCGCCAACTATTTTCAATGGCAATTATATTTGCCCCCATGCATTTTTTGCTTCTCTAGTCTACTATGCTTCTACTAGCCTACCTTCTTTCTTCTGCAAAAAGAACACCCAACCTCCCAACACGTAAATCATTCATGCCTATCTCTACTCGCCCTCTCCCCTATCCCTTCTCTCTCCTCGCATTTTCCTTTCCGTGTGCAAAATCATGGGGTTACCATTTCCCAGTAAGATAATAACGTTTTCCACTGTTTCCCCCTCCCATTTTCATTGTCTGCTGTTTCACTGTTCCCTCCCATTAATTATTCCCCCAACATG
>JADBJO010029006.1:0-17500 GCA_016801955.1 Conus betulinus | reverse complement strand
CTTTCTGTTCTTAATATGTCTTTCCATCTGCAGGTCTTACCAGATCACCTGCAGTCAAGAACCACACAATACAAACCTTAGCCATTGGCGGAGGAGTGTGTGTGTGGACACATCGCATGTGTCTTTGTTTTGTTTCACTTCCCCTTGTTCCTTCTCATTTGTTTTCGTTTTTTCCGTTTCATACTTTATGTATTTCTTTCTTTTTACATTTTGTTTATAAAGAGATGGGTTGATGGCGAGAGAGAGATATATAAGTACATAGATATATAGATGGATAGATAGATAAATAGATAGACAGAAGTAGATATAGGGAGATAGAGACAGAGACATGCATGGATAGATAGATAGATAGATAGACAGACAGACAGACAGACAGATAGAATTGAGACTAAATCAAACTGGTCATCATGTTTTCCAGCTCGGACAAACTAACCCAAATTCAAGTTTTTGCCACATGGCCTCTCCAGCAGGTGAACAACACCAGATGCACATCCCCAGAGGTAATAAAGATCTACGTTCCAGTAGATACTGAAGAGTTCTGTCCCCCCAAAAGTGTGTGGCATCCTAACACGTAGCGGAACTGTATGTCCCAAAGAGTAAAATTGTATGTCCTAGCAACATGTATGTGCCGACAGGGAATGAAGATAGATGTCCTGGCAGAAGTCTGTTCCGGACGTTAATGACGCCAAAGCCAGCTTTTTAAAAAAAAAAAAAAAAAAAAACAACAAAAAAAAAACCTGACAGATGGTTAATGAGAGCGTGTGCGGCACAAGGCGGTGTCGTGTTTAATACATCGCCCATAAAATCGTGCCGCAGTGACAGCATTTCCTGTGAAATACTGCAGCTGGTCCTGACATTATGTCACTGTGCCACAGTATGTTTCCGTGAAATTGTGAAGCGCGACAGGACATAACGAGAAATGTTCATGCATTCTGGAAATTCCGTCGCAGCAGTTTTTGTGGACGCGTTTTCGTGTATGCTTGCACGAACTAAAATGTGGTACTTTGTCCTGAACTTTAACTGAAATGTTCTGCATAACAGATTATAATGATCTTTTACTTAAGAGGACATTTGAGGAAGGGGGGAAAAGTTTCTTTTTTCAGTGGCTGTGTGTGTGTGGTGTGTGTGTGTGTTGTGTGTGTGTGTATGAAATTTCATTAAAAATTTTTTTTTATTTGGGTTTATGGCTGATAGTGAATTTGAAAACTGGCTAGAATCTGGCTATGCATAGATACATAAAAAGAATAAGAATATATTTTGCTTGTTGAGAGTGTGTTGGGGCTGGAGGAGGGTATGTGGTAAAGTGAAAAAAAAAAAAAAAAAACCATCATTCTGTTTTTAAAATGTTAACTTTTGACTGAGTAATACACGTGTACTGAATATAATTGGTGCAAAATACTGCAAACTTTCAAAGGTACTGCAGTCAATGATATTGATTTTTACAAGACCATTTGAGTTATGAACTTCAAATGGAACCATTTACTTTCGTATTATGTCCTGGTATTGTGCAAAATTGATGTATTTACTTAGATCCAGAAATATGAAAACAGACTATATTCACTCACTAGCACCGCTACCTTAATTTTCTGTTGCACTGACTGGTCAGCGCTTAATACTATCACACACACACACCCACACACACACACACACACACACACACAACACACACACAACAACACACACACACACACAACACACACACACACACACACAACACACACACACACACACACACACACAAAAACACACACGCACGCACGCACCACACACACACACACAACACACACACACACACACACACACACACACACACACACACACACAAACACAAACGCATACACACATGCACGCACACACACACACTCACACAGGCATGCAACCCCCCACGGTCCCTCCCCCTCCCCCCAACCATCCCAGCCACCCCCTCCCACACCACTACACACACATCCTCTATCAGCGAATTGACTTTACACTTTTTGTCAGAAATGCCAAACGTACATGCTACACTTTTTTATGGGAAATTTGCATCATTTACCGTGGCATTTTGACGCTCAAGTACGGTGACAATTTACCATTTTGCAGGAAAAAGCGTCGCTGTGAAATATTATTGCTAAGATCTTATTCCACAAAAGAATTATATCTCTGGCAGCAACATTTCACGTGGAAAATTGTAGCAAGCGACAGCATTCATTGACAGCAACACTTTACAGTGTGAACAGGTGTCGCGCGACTACTTTTGTCAGAAAATTACGTTTCTGCGACAGTATTTCACGGGAAATACTATCGCCGCGACAAGCTCTCCACGGGCAACAGTATTATATACGACACCCGGCTGACCAGAAAAAAAAAAAAACAAAACAAACAGAAAATAGGCGTCATTAGCTGAAAGGTATCTCATAAAAGGGTGACCCAAACGACGGTTATACATTAGCTAATGACGTCATATTAGTTTAGAAAAAAAAAGTTATCGATGTTGCCGGGTGTATTGGTTGTCCTCTTGCTGTGTGTTTTCCGATCCCGCACTTTCTTCCTATTTACTAGTTCTATTCACGCAAGGACACACCCTTCTGCACGAACAACCCTCACGTGTTCGCACGCATGTATACACACATGCACGCATTCATGCGTACACGCGCTCGCGAGCCTGCATGCTTACGCGCACACAGAGACAGGCATGCGCAATCACACAATTTAAAAGAAAAATAAAAAAAGTGAATTGTCTTATCCAAATTAAGGTATGGAGGATAATAGATACAAGTATATACATTTCTTTGTATCGTCTAATATTACGATTAGTGGAAAGACGTTAAATAAATCACACACACACACACACACCACCACACACACACACACACACATTTCTTTGTTTATGTTGTTTATAGAAATATACATAGAGACACATGCACATGCGTGCACGTTCGCACGCGCGCACTCACGCATGCACGCACACACACGCGCGCGCTCATAAACTCCACTCACGCACACGCACTAACAGAGAGATGAGAGAGAGAGGGGGGGCGTGCACGCGCGCAAGCACGCACACATGTACAGAGAGAGAGAGAGAGAGAGAGAGAGAGAGAGAGATGTCTCAGGCAGAGTGTTCATATCATATCTCTTCGAAAGAACTTTGTATCTCTAATGAAAACATGCTTTACATAAACCATTGGTAATGCTTCCGCTCATTTCCTTTGGCTATTATCTCATAATGAGTATCAAAAAGTTCTACAAAGCGGCTCCCCTATGGGATGAAAAAAAAAACAGCCATTGAGTTTCTAAGCGTATCGATAACTCCCCCCCCCCCCCCCTCCCCCTTCCCTATAACGGAAAATAAGCTTTCGTTCTAAGGGATGGGGAACAAAAGGAAAGCTTTTCCATCCCACATTAAAAAGACCACGCACACGTGGGAAGAAAAAAAAAAAGACAGAAAGAAGAAGAAGACATACATGCCATAGACAGACACGGGGAGGATCGGGCAGGAAAAGTATGGAAAGGGAGACTATCGAGCAGGGGGAGTATCGAGAACCGGATCTTTCGACATGGACGAATATTGAGTCAACTCCTTCAGTCCAAACGCAGTCTATATCTCACTCTTAGTATGTTTTAGCTGCCGCTTAATTTCTCGTTTTGGTGTTTTTTTTTTTTTCTTTGTTTTTGTTTGGCTTTTGGCTTGGGCATGTTCTTCTTTAATGATCAAACAATGGGATTTGGCGGTAGCTAAAACAGTTAAACAGAATGATGGACAGAAAACAGGTGCAGAGATGAACAAGTCAACTCAAGATGGAGAGGTCAGATGGCACACGATATCAGCTCGGTGAACTACTACTGAGAACAACTGGCAGACAGTTATCCCGTGCATTCATACACGCCAAAGTGTTTGCGCTTGAATGTTTATTACTTCTCAGAATTGACATCCACAAACTGCGAATCTGCAGAACTGCCCTGTCATTAATTAATTAATTTGTATATTATAGCAAATCCTTGCAAATTCTAGGACGATCTTGCTTTGAATTGTTCCTCCTCACATCATTTGATTTTCAAATCCATAATTTCATTTCATCTGTTTGATATGCAAATTTTGAATAAAAAAACGATATGTTTCATGTATTATCCCCTCAAATTGCGATCTGACTGGGTATGTTAAGTGGTGTTAATACTATCATTTTTTTTCAGGAAGCTTATATTTTTTTTTTCTTTTTGGATCTCAGCAAGATGTCTGCATCCATGTTATGGTTTTCGTTTAATCTTTTTAAAAGGATTCCGTATTTTTTCGATTGACCTGATTATGTGTAAAGTCTGACCAAAAACTTGTCCATCAGTGTTGGAAACTGGGTCTATTTTGAATATTCCACAATCAGACTCCCATCATGTGAACCTCCCCGGCATCCTTTCCCACAGACAGTGTGAAAAACCGTGAACCCCTCAAAAACTGAACTGAAGTGTTAGCTGTTCTGTGAAAACGTTTTGCTTAGTGTGCAAACCTTAGAACTGAATACACTGGACAATTCTGTGTTCATATCCGTACAATTATTTCAATGTATTTGTACATGTTCTTTGACCCTACATGACGGCGTATTGCACTACATGAAAGTAGTACAAGTAGTAGTAGTAGTAGTAGTGGTGGTGTGGTAGTGGTGATGGTGGTGGTAGCAACAGCAGCAGCAGCAGCAGTAGTAGTAGTAGTAGTAGCAGCAGTAGTAGTAGCAGAAGTAGTGATAGTAGTGGTGGTCATGGTGGTGGTGGTATATGGTTTACATTTTTTTTTTTTTAGTTTCCTTTTAATTTTTCATTCATAATCTATTCACAATTTTCATATCAGATATTTTTTTTTTCTGAATGGCAGAAGGAGGAACCGATAGAGGATGATAAAGAGGAGATGAATCTAGGAATATTTTCCAGCTAATTTCCAACCATAAAGGAGATAGCCGAATATACAATCTGACCAAGATCATCGTTGGCCTGATACAATGCGTACTTGACATTGTTGGGCGTATCTGAAAAATCAAAGTGTGAGTGTGCGTGCGTGCATGCGCGCGTGTGTGTGTGTGTTCTGATTTAAACTTATCTGGAGCTCAAATGTGACCTTCGTGATCTTCTGGGCTACAAACAACAAGGCAAAAGTCTAGGAAACTGAAAGGTATCAGCTGTGTATTTTAGGAAACTGCAAAGTATCAGCTATGTATTTTAGTGACGTGCACAGCTCTTCGGTCCTCTTTTCTGATGGTTTCTTTTTCACAAATATCTACTTTTTATTAGAATGTCAGCTTATTTGCCATATTTTGGTTTTGTGATCCAAACATTCTGATTGTTTTTCCCATTATAATTTTGTGTGAGTCTAAGGTCTATGCTTAAAACTACAGAGTTTATTTTTTCAATCTCTTTTTTTCCCCTCCTTTTTGCTTGCTTGGTTTTGTTGCTGTTCGTGTTGTTTTTTGTTATCATACTTGTTGTCGCTGATGATATCATTTTTGTTGTCTTTGTTTTTTTTTGTTGTTGTTGTTTTTTTTCTCTCCTTGTTGTTGGCGTCGTCGTCCTCATCGTCGTCATTGCTGTTGCTGCTGATTAATCCAATGAATGGAGATAATACTGTAAGAAATTACACAGTATTATATTTGTATACCCAGCGTCTCATGATCTTTTTTACAGGCAGCTTTTGCGTCCAGTTTTTGTGTGCAGTTGTTTATACCTCCATTGAGGGACTCTGATTGGCTGGAACTCTTTGACGACTCTGATTGGCTGGAATTTTGGATGACTCTGATTGACTGGAACTCTTTGATGACTCTAATTGGCTGGAACTATTTGACGATCTGGTTGGCTAGACCTCTTTGACGACTCTGATTTGCTGGGCCTCTTTTATGACTCTGATTGGCTGGAACTCTTTGACGACTCTGATTGGCTGGAACTCTTGCTGACTGATTGGCTGGACATATATCATGTCTATCATCATCGCCTACGTTTGGAATGTGTGTGCAAGTTTCTGGTCTTTGTGTGTGAGTATGTGTGTGTGTGTGTGTGTGTGTGTGTGTGAGCACGCATGCATGCGTTTTGGACGTGTGTGTGTATGTGTGTGGTGTGTGTGTGTGTGTGTGTGTGTGTGTGTGTGTGAAGCGTGCATGCATGCTGGTTTGTGCGTGTGTGGTTTGTCTGTTTGTTTGTTTGTTCATGTCTTTGTTTACATGTTTTGATTTTTTTTGTTCCTTGCTTATTTTCTCTGCTCTGACATAGCGTTCGTGATAACATGAGCTATAACGTGCACTCAAAATGAGAGGGGAAAAAAGTAATTTGAAAATAATATTTAAAAAGGCAGAAGACGGACTCTGACATGAGTGTTCTGCACTTCCCAAAAGAAAAAAAAAAAAACGATGAGATTAGGGGACAAAGGTGTCCTTGGAATTCGCGACACTAGTTGACATGGTGAGGTGGGAGAGAGGAGGGAGGGCGGGCTGGTGGCAGTGGGTGGTAGTAGTGCGGGAAGGGGTATGGGGGAGATCAATCCTAAGCGATGTCACCGCCCCCATGTGCCCAGCGCCTCAGGCAAATTCATTTTCTTCTTAGCGGGTGCGTGCTCTTGACTTTGGTCTCTCTGTCAGTGTTCGCTCTTTGTTATCTCAATTTTCTGTTTCTTTCGTTTCCGCACGCCCTTCCTCCCCTCCCACTGTTTCTTCCTCCTGCCTGTCCCCTCCATCTTCTTACTCATATGTCTTCCCCGTTCCGTCCCACATCATCAATCACTCTCCACACCACCCCACCCTCTGGTACCCTCTTTCTACCCTCCCCCATTCCTCCCCACCCCTCCTCCTCTCTATCTCTCTTTGCCTCCGACTGTCTCTCTGTTTCTGTCTCTGTCTCTCTGTCTCTCTGTCTCTGTCTCTCTGTCTGTCTGTCTGTCTCTCTCTCTCTCTCTCTCTCTCTCTCGCTCTCTCTCTCTCTCTCTCTCTTTCTCTCTCAAACGTCTTGTTCTACAGCGTACCCCTGCCTGCGTATTCGCCTATTCATTTGTATGTTTGTGTGTCAGTCTGTCCATCTGTCTGCCTATCTATTTGTGTTCTGCCCCCTGTCTATTGCCTGCATGCTCTCTCTCTCTCTCTCTCTGTCTCTGTCTCTCTCTCTCTCTGTCTCTGTTCTCTCTATCATACACACACACTCACACACACACAAAGACACACACATACACACACATGCACACAAAAGCACATGCCTGCACACGATACACACACACACCACACACACACACACACACACACACACACACACTAGTACACACACCGTAATCCCAACACACATACACAAGCGTATACACGCACACGCACACGCACATTCACACACCACCACACACAAGCGCGCGCGCGCCGCGCGCGCGCGGCGCACGACGGAGGGGGCGGAGAACGGACTGCATGTGCACTCAGATACATATCCGCTAAAGACAATTGAGAGTTCTCTCTAAAGTAGAGAGAGAGAGAGCGGAGAGAGAGAGAGAGAGTGTGTGTGTGTGTGTGTGTGTTGTGTGTTTCATCAAAAGTTTTTTTTTTGTTTTTTCTCTCTCTCTCTCTCTCTCTAGCACTTAAATACAATGAATTGACTGGCGCTGTGCAGGCAAATGCTGAAACACTGGAAGTTCATTATATTCGCACTGTCCACAGGTCAGTGCCTTGGGGGGATGCAATTTTCCACTAGCACCAGAAGCATGGCACGCAACCATGCCTGTTTTCCACTAGCACCAGAAGCATGCACGCAACCATGCTGTTTTCCCAGCGAGAGAGAGAGAGAGAGAGAGAAGAGAGAGGAGAGAGAGGACGAAGGCGGGTAATGGGGTGGGGATGGGTCTAAGGGGAAATCGTGTCGCTGAGGGCTTTATGGCCGCACGCCAAAACACTTAATAATCGATACAAGCGTTTTGAGATTAAGCATAAGCCTTCAGCCGGGCATTTCTATTAAACTGAAAACCAGTCAAAAGTAACCCCCGTACCCTAACCCTACCCTCCCCCCTCCCAAATCATTTCATTTGTTCGGAGGATTTTCACAAGTTTTTTCAAATACCTCACCTTACCCATAGCTGACGTCACATTTCTGGCTTTTGTACTCACCGGTTGTCCCTATCTTTGCGCCAGGTCGTCTTCCCCAACAGCCTTGATTTTGGAAAAGTCTGCTAGGAACCATACCCTGACTTGTACTGTGATGACCAGGACAAAAGACAACGAGAAGAAGGAGTCAAGTTTTCAGACGATAAAAAATCTCAACAACACACACACACACACACACACACACAACACCTACGCATGCACACGCACGTATACGCGTACACACACACACACACACACACACACACACACACACAACACACACACAAGCGTAAAAAAAATAGTTCTCTAGACTCCTCGACTAGTTCTTCTCAGAGGATGTCTTGAGCTGAGAGAGAGGAGAGAGAGAGGAGAGAGACGAGAGAGAGAGGCGAGAGAGAGGAGAGAGAGACGAGAGAGAGCAGACAGAGAGAGACCAGTGGAGAGAGAGACCAGCACAGACAGCAGAAAGGACAGAACAGACAACCAGACAGAGACAGGAAAAGCTTCATTATTTTCTGTCCAGCACTTAACGAACTGTCAAGGGAACCAACACCAGTGCAGGAAAGTGCACAACACCAGTGCAGGAAAGTGCACAAAACACTGGAAGTCATTAATATTTCAACTGTCCTCAGGTCAATGCTTTTGGGATGCAAATTTTCCATAGAATGGGATGCCAGCACGCAACCATGCATGCTTTCAGAGAGAGAGAGAGAGGAGAGGAGGAGAGAGAGAGAGAGAGAGGGGTGGTGGGGTGAGGTGGAGAGAGGGACGGGGAAGGGAGGGGGTGAGGAGAATTGTGTCGCAAACAAGCTAAACGGTAAGCAGACTGAAACGACGCTTGGATGAAAAAGTGAACGAGCGTCACTAATGTGTTCTAATCGTTTGCACTGCGTGACTCTGAAATCGAATTGATCAGAACTAGTCAAAACCAATGGTAAACCCAGCAATAGCAAACGACGTAACTAGAAATTCATGACTGAACTTTTATTTCACTTTTTTTTTCTTTTTCTTTTTTTTTTTCTTTTCTTTCTTTCTTTTTTTTCTTTCTTTTTTTCCGCTCACATCAACTTTCATGGGGGGGGGGGGGGGGGGGGGGATCAATTTATGATTTATACATGTTCAACTTAAGAGAAAAACTACTGTACCGCTTAACATAAGAAACAAGTTACAAGACACACACGACGCGTGTCGACCTTCTTGGTCTCCTTCAGGAAAGAAAAACCACATTCAAACACAAAAACGAAGCACAAAACAGCCACTTATCTCCGCAAATTGGCCTCAGGATGGATCACATTCCCATCAATCATTTATATGGTATACATAGTAGATTTATATAGATATATATATATATATATATTATATATATTATATGCATACACACACAGATATATATATATATATATATATATATATATATATATATATTATATATATGCGGAAAAATGTAAAAAAACTAGAAAAAAAAAACAGCAAGCTGGATCACAAAAACCGTTCGGTTGTCTCCTTTGGCTTTTATTTAAATAACTTTTGCCCCAATACTCCGGTTCTTTTTTTGGAGCATCTTATGGGACAAGAAAGCTTAACTACGTATCAGCACATATTTTCATGTCCAGTTAAACCCCACCACACAAGCACCAAAACCATTAGGTAGCACAACAAGTATAACATGTAGATTCTTTTTCGAAAATGTGCTGATACTTCTTAGTTAAGCTTTTCTGTCCCAGAAGAAGGTCCAAAAAGACCGAAATATTGGGCGAGAAAAAAGCAAGGGAGAGACCCAAGCGGTTTTGTGGTCCACTTTTTGTTAATAACATCCCCACTTTTTTTTCCCACTTTTAAGAGAACAAAACCTATCAGCAGTAGTGAGAGAGTGGTACAACACACACACACACACACACACACACACACACACACACACACACGAACGCACTTGCACACGCACGCACGCACGTACGCGTATGTATATATAATATGCATATAGATGTGTGTGTGTGTGTGTGTGTGTGTGTGTGTGTGTGTGTGTGTGTGTGTTTATTTGTCTAACCACCACCACCCTCCGCCCCCCCCCACCCCCCCCACCACCTGCGCACTGTACTCCAGCCCTCATGGCCTAACAAATTCCATGTCTCTACACGTACGTACTGACACCACCTTGATAATTAGAGACTGAAAACAGAGTCTAGCTGCAGAACAACCCATGGTAACGTGATCACCCGTTTGCCCATCAGACGAAACACGACTGCCTGTGGAGTTTTCCATTTTGTTTTTCAAGTTTTGGCTTCAAAAAGAAAACGAAAAAAGGATGGGAACGTGAAACATGGCTCTTCCTGCATACGTCTGAGTCCGTGGACAGTGTTCTCAGAATTACTGGTTAGAGGCCTGAGTGGAGGACAAGCACACGTACTGACGTCATCAGGGTACATCAGTCGAAGTGGCTGTCTGGCAGAGCATCTGCATTGACTGAAGCATTGGCTGGGGAGGCATGGGATGGGAGAGGCGGGACTGGAAAGCGGGCTTCTATAAAAGCAGGCCAGGCAAGTAGCATGATGAGGTCATAGTGGCACTGGAGTCACGTGTGCCATAGTTAAAAAGTTTTGTCTCCACATATAGTTGGTGTCACCCCAATGAGTACTTGATGCCAGCCAGCAGTGAGGGCTTTTGTTGTTGCTGTTGGTGTTGGTGTTGGTGTTGGTGTTGTTGTTTGCCGTTGTTGTTGTTGTTGTTGTTGTTGTTGTTGTTGATGTTGATGTTGTTGTTGTTGTTGCTGTTGTTGTTGTTGTTGTTAGTGTTGTTGCTGTTGTTGTTGTTGCTGTTGTTGATGTTGTTTGCTGTTGTTGCTGCTTTGCTGTTGTTGTGTGTTGTTGTTGTTGTTCTTTCTTCTTCTTCTTCTCTTCTTCTTCTTCTTTCTCCTCCTCCTCCTCCTCCTCCTCCTCCTCCTCCTCCCTCCCTCCCTCCTCCTCCCCTTCTTTTTCTTGTCATTGTTGTTCTTCTTGTAGTGTTCGTTGTTGTGTTTTAAAAGTGACAAAATTAGCACATTGTCAGTTTCTCAGACTAGCTCTGCGTTTGTGTAGGTGGTTGAACATTATAAAAGTGACTGAAGAGCTAAAGTATTTTTGAAGAGGAGGAAGACGAGACGAGGTGAGCAATGTTTAACAGATGTATCCTTATTTCATGTTTCTTTTGGAAACGTGGTCATATTCATCTACTGTCGTCAAAACGCTCTCTCTCTCTCTCTCTCTCTCTCTCTCTCTCTCTCTCATCCTCCTCTTCTCTCTCTCTCTCTCTCTCTCTTAATATACGTGTGTGTGTGTGGTGTGTGTGTGTGTGTGTGTGTGTTGTGTTGTGTGTGTGGCGCGCGCGCACGCATGTGTGTGTGTGTGTGTGTGCGCGCGCGCACGCATGTGTGTGTGTGTGTGTGTGTGTGTGTGTGTGTGTGTGTGTGTGTGTTCCCATGAAAGAATCAAAATCAAAACTGCAGTTTCCTCTTGATACATCAGGCCCTGACCACACTGTCTTAATAACTCGTATGTGCTATTCGAATATGTTCTACAAAAAAAGATGGAATTCTGCCTCGTCCGTATGATTCATATCTACCCACATTGTTTACGTCAAGATGAGCTGTTATTATGCAACTGCGTCTGTTCCCTCCCCATACACGCAGTTCGTACACACACACACACACACACACACACACACACACACACACACACACACACACACACACACAAACACACACAACACACACACACACACACACACACACATGTATGCCGACCACACACAGCACACACACACACACACACACCACACACACACACACACACACACACCATGATCCTATCCCTACAGTTATAATCTTAGTCTGCCTTCCTGGCCAGTAAATGAATGCCTAAAAAGCATTAGGGTGGGATCCGATGAGAGCGCGGCTTTTGACGAGCCACCTTTCCAGCCCGGCTTGTCGAAAGAGGCGAAGAGAAGATGGGCTTCGATGAGAGTTGGAACGGGAAGGCGGGTGTAAAGGGGGGGGACCGGCTAGGGATGGGAAGGGTGAGACGAGTGGGCTGAGCCTGAGAGAGCCAACGAGGAGGGGGGAGAGATGAAGTTAGGCTGGTCGGGTGTTATGTCACCACTTCACCATGTTGGCACCGCAGGCAAGACTTCATTTATACTTCCGCGTGTAGAATGCCGTCATCTGCATTTTCCTCAGTCTGCCTTTTTCTGTCCTCTCCGCTTTCTACGTCTTTAGCTCCACGGCGTTCGTCTTCCATCTTCAGCAAGTTAATTCTAACCTTTCTAGAGTCTATTCCTCATTACTGCCATCTTATTACTTACTTTCTTTCTCCACAACAACCTACTTTCTGTACTACCCCCAATATATGTATACTCTTCTCTACGTCTGTCTGTCGGTCTATCGCCTGTTGTAGTGATGTGTGTGTGTGTGTGACTGTGTGTGATGTCGTGTGTGTGTGCTGTGTGTGAGTGATGGGACGAGCATGATGTTGTCGGTGTGTGTGCGGATGAGTCGACGATGGGACAATGTTGCAGCATGAAGTGCGTGCGTACCTGCGTGCGTGAGATGGTAGCGTGTAGATGCTGAGTTGTTGTGTGTTGTGATGTGTGGCTATATGCTGTGTGTCGGTGTGTCTGCTAAATGTGAAACATATGTCGAGGCCTGCTAGTATAGAATTCATTACTGTACGGATGTGTCCAGCTTGCTATGTCGATCAAGCATCAGTATCTCGTCGGGTAGGTCTGTCTGCTTTCTATCTCTATGTATGTGTACTGACAGAAGGTCTCTCTCTAATATATTTCTCTCCTATTTCTCTGCCTGTCTGACTGTCTATGTCTGTCTGTCTTGTAATATATAGCCTACTATATAACTACTCTTCTCTCGTCTCTCTTCGCTCTCCTCGGTAGTCAGCCAGTCTATCCCTGTTGATCTGCTAAGTTAGATGTTGTCTGTCATAGTATTGACTCCTAGTATTGTCTCCTCTCTATCATTCTATCTCTAATATATCTATAGCTACTACTACGCAAAACATGAAGCCTCATTCAATGTCTGGCATGTAATGTGCGTCGAACAAGGCCCTGGAATGACCGTAGTCAAGCTTAGCTCAGACGTCATCCTCGATGGACATTGTCAGGGTACTTAAACTAAGTAATGAGGGGTGTGTAAGTAAGGGAAGAGGGAGGGGATATGTGTGCTGACGTGATACGTGCGTACTAGATACAGTAATCTTGTGATGTGTGTGTGTGTAGTGACTGTGTGTGTGTAGTGTGTGTAGTGGTGTGTCCAATGTTTGGATGTCGAGTGGGTGTAGTGGGTGCGTGCGCGCGCGACAGAATTTTGTGTGTGTGACTGTGTGTGTGTGTGCGGCTGTGTGATGATGTGTGTTGCAGTGTGAATGCAAGCCCGAGTTGGCGTTTGACTGTTGTGAGTGTCGTGTATGCTAGTGTGTGCTGCGCGCGGGTACTCTACGAGATCGCGCACGTGTGCTGTGTGTGTGTGTGTGCTGTGCTGTAGTTGTTTGTGGTGTTTTATTGTGATAGTGTGAGAGACGCAGAACCGAGGGACGAGAGTGAGAGAAGGCGGATCGCTCTATGAGAGATGCAGAGGCAGAGAGTTGAGACTGATGAGGTACGCATTGTGTGTTGATTGCGTACGCGACGAGTGTGCCAGCGTCGTGTGCCATGTGCATGTGTGTGTGTGGTGTGGTTGTAGTGTGTAGTGTGTGGTGTAGTGGGTAGAGACGTGCGCGCTGGACGCCTCCGGCGACAGCGATGCTGCTATGTGTGTATCGCCCAGTGCCCTAAAGAAGAGAGAGAGCAAGCGCTGCTGTGTGTGTGTTGTGTTGGCTGCTGGTGGATGTGTGCTGTGTGTGATTTGAGTGAATGTAATTTCAACTCCCTCATTTGTTTCTCTTTAGTTTTGTGTTTTTTTTCTTGGAGATAATTCTAACCTTGTTTGCTGCTATAGACCTATTTGACATACTTGTCTCTTTTGTGTTGCTTGTGTTGTGTGTTCCTTCCATCATTTTTCTTTTTTTTTTTACTTGTTTTACTCAATGCCATGCAACGTATATAAACAGTATTCATTGTTGCACCTGTATAACAGTTCGCAATATATCCTGTTTGCTTGCTACTGCAGTGACATGCGCTGGGCTTAGAGTGAGACATGTTAACTAACACTTACACAGTTCAATTCAAACCGCCCATTTTGAGCATGCCCACAGTTCCCCCTACCTACTCTGCCCGCCCCAATTCCCCACCCCCCTCCCCACCATATTTTTCTCCCCCCCACCCCTCTCCCGCCAAAGCCTTTTCCTTTGCCCTTTCCATCATGCATGAACGTGTTGAAGGTAGCAGTGCCGACGCATTCATGTTCGGCAATCCCACCACTGTCGTCGTCTACACAGAGCGACTGTTTCAAAGAAACCCACCCAGGGTCACCAGGAAGGCCCCTCAATCCAGAGGAAACACCGCCCTACTGACTGAATCCGATCCGTGAGTATGTTGAGTTGTGCACGGCCTCTGACACGGCATTATTCACATAACTCCTCGTGACGAACTCTAACATGGGGTTGTAACTGGTTTTGTTTCAGTTCGGTCATTGATCATGCAACAACTACTGGGTTTCTTTTTTTTTTTTAGATTTGGCGTTTTTCTTTGTGTGTATCAGTCAGTAGTGGTTTGCAGCCATAGCCCCTCTGTAATATTAGCTGGGGTGTTTTTAACCTATGTGGACTGTGACATGATCAACACAGATAATGATTGCTTTGACCTTAGGATGTGCCTCCTATCCCCCACCACCTCCCCACTGCCTCGCCACCAATCCACAGGTTGCACACCCTAAAATTCATGCGCTAAGGCCGTGCTTAAGGAGTCGAGTATTTAGAGGGACTGGCCGCAAGATAGATTTGTTTTGAAATGTGTTACTGGTGTTGTCAAAGCTTTTTCTTTTCCACATGGCCATCAAGCACAAAGCGTTTCCAAGCAGACATTTTATATACAAAGGAAACGGGGGGACGAGACCGCCTGGCCGCAACGAAAGAGTAGCTTCACGGGGTGATGGTTGGAAAGCCTGAAATGTGACATCAGCTAAGCGGAAGGTCGTGTATTTGAAAATATTGGAATGATGTCATCGATCGTGAAACAAAAAACAAAAAAAAAAAAAACAAACAATAAACAAAAAAAACCGAAAAAAAAAATTTAAACAAAGGGGGGGGGGGGGTCTTTAGATTCAATTACCAAGTTTAACATCAAACATGCCAGGTTCGGTTTTCAAAAACGTATGGCGTTTCGTTGTCTACAAAGTGCTTTCATGCATTGATGCAAAACCGTAATCGAGAGGCGTGATGGCCGGTCCTCAAACACACATATGCCATGCCTGTTGGACGAGAGAGTGAATCTGTACGCCAGTCTGTTATTGACAACTCTGCTGCCTGCGCTGCACACATTTGGTCTGGGCTCTGATTCTTGAAAAGTGGTGGTCGATTGGTTTTCCAAAAGACGATGTTTTCCCTGTAAGGCTGAAAATGGATTCAGTCAACTTCAAAGAGGCGATGTCTAGGGTGTTACATTTTAACTATAATGGACAGTTCCTACCACACACAACACACACCACACACACACAAACAGAGAGAGCAGACAGAGCAGCTACAGGGCAGAATAGATAGACAGGACAGACAGAGAAGCAAAGACAGATAGCTGCATGGATAAACCACACACACAACCACACATCGCCGCACACGCGCGCGCACGAATTATATATATCATATATAACTATATATATATATAGAGCAGGAAGAGAAGAGACGTAAGAAGGAAGAACGAGAGGAGAGAGAGAGAGAAGGAGGTGAGAATGGCTCGCTGTGCTGTGTGTGTGTGTGTGTGTGTGAGTGTGTGGATGTCAGTAACGTGTGTGTGTTCGTTCGACGTTCGCTTCTTCAATTTAACAAGTCTATTCACATAAAGAGTGATTTGGAGACAGAGTTGGGAAAGTAGTAGCGTGTTGTGTTGCAATGCGCGCGCGCTCACGGGTGTATATGGCATGTTTGTGTGTGTGTGTGTGTGTGTGTGTGAGGTGTGTGTGGTGTTGTGTGTGTGTGTGGGCTGTGTCCCATGTGTGCCCTGCAGCAGTGTGTGTGCGAGTGTGTTGGTATGGGCGCCGCTGTCATAAGGTGATTGTGACGCTACACGAGATGATAGAGAGATTTGTGACCAACCCCAGTTTCAGCTATATGTGTTGTGTGTGTGGTGCTGTGTGTGTGTTGTGTGTGTGTGTGTGTGTGTGGGTGTCTGTGTGCTGTGTGAGCTGGTGGTTGTGAGCACGTGTGTGGGTGAGTGGGTGTGCGAGTGTGTGTGTGGGCGTGGTCGTGTGTGTTGTGTGTGTGTGTGTGTGTGTGTGTGTGTGTGTGTTCTTAGCAGTTGTGTGTATGAGTGCATGTGTATGTGTGTAGTGTGTGTGGTGTTGTGTGATGTGTGTGTCGTGTGGTGTGTGTTGTGTGTGTAGTCTACGTGTATGTGAGTGTTGCTACCTAGCCATGACGAGCGCACATGGTGTGGATGTGGTGTGTGTGTGTGTGTGTGTGTGGTGGGTTGTGTGTGTGTGTGTGTGTCGGACGTACGCCCCATGTGCAGAATGCTTACATCAACACTAAAGGAGGAGAGAGCCCGGGCCCGGGGAGAAAGAGGGCAAAGGGGAAGGGGAGCCCGCGGTTCATGTGACCAGGGTAAGCCACGGTTTTTTCAGAGCCTGGAAACAATCTCTAGCGGCACCCAGCAGAGCTGCCACTAACTGACACAGCATTGCTAATGCGTATGGGTGCCGTGCGATCCCGCCTCAAATACAGAGCCACCACCACTAGCCCAGCCAGCTTACTGATCGTAGAGACTTTAGCAGGACAGTATTATCGACTTCTGTGGAAGAGAGAGAGAGAGGAGAGAGTAGAGATGAGAGGAGAGAGAGAGGGGGGGGGGAGAGAGAGAGAGAAGGGAGAGATAGCTTTCCTCGAGAGAAGTACGATCAGAGCGTACCAGAATCCTGTGTAGTACAATAGATTCGGTTTGAGGTCTTGCCAAACAGTTTCACAGTCCCGACATCTCTTCCAGCACAAGTAAGGTGGAATCTTTTTACATGCGATCAGAGCGGGAAGGTATAACAGGAAAAAGGTGGGGGTCAAAATGATGTTTCCGGTTGCTTTGTATGTTTTTGATTGTGAATGTCAGTTAGCTGACTACTCTGTCTACCTCTGAGCCAGCGCAGAATATCGTTTCACAGGGAGAGAAAGGTCCTGAGATGCTTATTGGTCTAGTAATGGGACTTAAGTGATGATGGAAGATGCATTCACAACAGTGCCTAATAAACTTCACTTATTTTTCCAGTGCCCTAAATGAATATACAAATCATAAAAGTGCCACGTACTGCACTTGGTAGCGTCTCT
>JADBJO010029005.1:0-10000 GCA_016801955.1 Conus betulinus | reverse complement strand
CGCGCGTATTTTGTGTGTTTAATTATGCTTCTTTGCTTTGAATGATGTGTTGTGTGTGTGTATTTAATCCCATATATATATATATATATATATATATATATATATATATATATATATATATATATATATATATGATAAAATTCTTAAAGTGCTCAACCCCTTGGGAGCAACATCTATTAAAAATAGGATGATAAAAGGAATTTTAAAAACTTCCTTTTATCATCCTATTTTATATATATATATATATATATATATATATATATATATATATATATATATATATATATATATATATATTATATAATACAATAAATTAAATACTGCAATGAAAAATAAAAAGGATACTAATAATGATAACAATAGTGATAGTAATTATAATAAATAGATGCATAAAACTAAAGTAAAAAAAAAAAGAATTTAAGATAATTAAATATAAAAATAATTGATTTTGCTGGGTGGTGATGGTGATGATAGCAGTTCCCCCGTGGGTAGTTGTATATGAGGGTGTGGGTAACGTTAATAATGGGTGGGAATGGAATGGAAATGATTAATGAGGTATCGTTGGCTTGGAGGGGGGGGGGGGGGGGGGGGGGACAAAAAAAAAAGGTGTGGGAGGGAGAGGGCAATGTAGGGGGAGGGGGGGAGAGAGGGAGGGGCTCACTTCTCTCCATCCACTGTGGGGTGGGAGGTATGGGTGTGGGGGGTTGGGAAGTTTATACAAATAGTGTTGTTGAAAAAAATTAAACAATACTGTGGGATGATGTTCATTGTAACAGGTGAAATAATGTGTTGGCATTAATGTGCTCATGTTGGTTGAAAAAAGATTGGAATAATCAATGAGAAACGGGGTATCATGTGTTACACACACACACACACACACACACACACACACACACACCACACACACACACACACACACACACACACACACACACACACACACACACACACACACGCGCGCGCGCGCGCGCGCGCACGCACGCACGCACGCACGCACGCACGCACGCACCACACACACACACACGCATACACACACACAAAAGCCATGTAAACGGTATTCTGGTGAGTTGTCATCATAAAAAGATTAACTGTGGAAAGTTTTCACACCCATCTTCACACACACACACACACACACACACACACACACACACACCACACACACACACACACACACACACACACATTTAAAAAATAAAAAGAAAAAAGAAAAAACCACCATATAGTGGATGATGGTCATTTGATAACATAAGTGTCACAAGGTAATAATTATCGTTGTTACTGAATACTGTAGGATTCTGTGCATTGTCGTAGGTGAAGGAATGTAATGGTATTGGTATAATGATATCGGATGAAGAAAAAAAAACAAACAAACACCATTAATCAGTCACTGATGGGTGATGATCATATAAGATGAGCAGTGCTATATTAGGGTCTTCTTCTTCGTTCGCTTAGGCAGGAATCCTGGAGGTACTGGCGAAGACTGCTGTATGGTGAAGGGCCCTCAAGATCAAATTAATCCTCAGCCACATCTTTCACCCCGCCTTCTCTCTCTCTCTCTCTCTCTACTCTCTCTCTCTCTCTCTCTCTCTTCCGATCTCTCTCTCCTTTCTTCTTCGATCTCTCTCTCTCTCTCTCTCTCTTCTCTCTCTCTCTCTCTCTCTCTCTCTTCTCGCTCTCTCTCTGTGCGTTGTTTTCAACTCATGGTCTTCCTCTATTCTCCTACTCTCTCTCTCTCTCTCTCTCTCTCTCTCTCTCTCTCTCTCTCTCTCTCTCTCTCTCTCTCTCTCTCTCTCTCTCTCTGCGTTGTTTTCACTCCTGGTCTTCCTCTTTTTCCTCCCACTTCTTATCAGCTCTTTCGTCATCAATATGATTATCATGATCATGATCGTCTTCGTTGTTGTCTTCTTCTTCGTCGGTGTCTTCTTCGTCGTTGTCTTCGTCGTCTTTGTCTTCTTCTTCTTCTTCTTCTTCTTCTTCTTCTTCTTCGTCTTCTTCTTCTTCTTCTTCTTCTTCTTCTTCTTCTTCTCCTCCTCTCTCTCCTCCTCTCCTGCTCCTCCTCCTCCTCCTCCACCTCCTCCGTCTCTCTTCTTCTTCTCTTCTCTCTTCTTCTTCTTCTTCTTCTTCTTCTTCTTCTTCTTCTTCTTCTTTCTGTTTTCCGCTAGATGACGAAAAAGACATGGAAGTGAGCAAAGGAAGGAAATCAGGAGATGAAGAAAACTTTAACGCATTTATTTCTCTTTTCTTTCGCGCTCATCTGCATACTTGCACTACTAATTGTTTTCCTGATTTGCATATATGTATTCCCATACTTTCCCTTCCCTCAAGTCCATACAACGATAGTTTGCTAATAAAATGTACGCGAAGGCAAATGCCACAATCCCAAAAAGCAAAAAGCACAATTTAACAAACAAACGAAAGAATAAACAAGCATTGCATTCTTGCTTAACAAAACTGAGATTAAAAAAAAAAAAAAAAAGAAAGGGGGGGGGGGGGGGGTCTATTTTTTTTCTTCTTAGAACATAAATCTTTGTAAAGTGTTGGCTTCTGTGTAACAGTAGCTTGAAAGTTGTGTATGTTTCTTCGGATGAAAGAAGAAGGAAAAGAACGAAGAAGAGAAGGAGAAGGAGAAAAGGAAAAGGAGGAGAGAAAGAAGACGAGGAGGGGGGGAAGAGGAGGAGGGAAAGAAAGAATTATGTGTGAAAAAAATGAATGGATAAAATGAATAAATAAATGAATGAATCAATCAATCAATCAATCAACGAATCATCAATCAATCAACCAATCAATCAATCAACGAATTTGTAAATGAATGCATGCATTTCAATTTGATCAAGAATGTAAACTACATACAGCCTTTTTTACAATTCTACGCGACAAAATTACATTAAAAACCCCGGTGTACTAAAACCACCAAAACACCATTCCCCCCCTCAGCACCAAAATACCCCCCAACTTCACTACCACCACCACCAGCAGCAGGAGCAGCAGCATCACCACCACTATTACTATCCCACCATCACCACCACACCACACAGAATGCACCACCCACCACCACCCACCACCACCACCACAAGCAAAAAAGCAATAGCAACAGCAAACACGGAATCCACAACATTACGAAAAAATGACAAACTTGTTGCCCTTCACACACACACACACACACACACACACCACACACACACACACACACACACAACACACACACACACACACACCACACACCCACACACCCACACACACACACACACACACATACACACACACACACACACACTCTCTCTCTCTCTCTCTCCCTCTCTTTGTCTCTCTCTCTCTCTCTCTCTCTCTTCTCTCTATCTCTCTCTCTCTCGTATATACATCATGGTAATAAAAGCTTCATTTAGTGTGCCCATTTCTACACAGAATGGGGAAAAAAAATTCTGGCACTATCTGTTTCTATCACAGAGACTCTTCCCAGCCAGAAGATGGAATTGTAAGGGACGTTACAAAGTCGTCTGTTGCTTCGTTGTAAAGGTCACTTTCCAGGGTCCTGCCCACTCTGTCTCTGTTTGGTATGACATTCTTCTTCTCCTCCTCCCTCCCTCCTTTCGTCTTCTTCTTCTTCTTCTTCTTCTTCTTCATTCTTCTTCTTCTCGCTTCTTGTCGGGCGTACTCCCGTCTTCTCGTATCTGCTATTCGTCGTCGTCGTCGTAGTCGTCGTTTTCGTCGTCCCCCCGTCGTCGTCGTAGTCGTCGTCGTCTTATTCGTCTCGTCTCACTCACTTCTTCTCCTCCCCTAGTCTTCTTCTTCTTCCGTCTTCTTTCTCTCTCTCTCTACTGTCTCTGTCTGTCTGTCCGTCTGTCTGTTGTCTGTATGTCTGTCAGTCGTCTGTCTGTCTGTCTATGTTGTCTGTCTGTTGCTGTAGGTCTGTCCGTTTGGTCAGTTTGTCAGTCTCCCTCTCTCTCTCTCTCTCTCTCTTCTTCTTTCTTCTTCTTCTCTTCTTCTTCTTCTTCTTCTCCTTCGTTGTTTCGCTCTCTCATCTTTTACTTTTTGTACCTTCTCATTCCAGCTCAAGAAGATGGAAACTGTCAAGAATGTTACAAAGACTGCTTGGATCGTGTCACTGTCCACTTTCTGGTTTCTGCAAACTCTCTTTCCGTTTGGAATTACCATATGCTTAACCTTCCTCCTTCCTCTCTTTGATCTTAATGCCGCTGACAATGGTCTTCGTTGTGGTCTTCTTATTCTTGCTCCTCCTCTCATCCTTCTCCTCTCCGCTCCTACTCCCTCCTTCTCCTCCTCCTCTACTCTTCTTCTCTTCTTCTCTCTCTTCTTCTTATTCTTCTTCTCTTCTTACTTTTCTTCATTTTAGTATTCTTTTTGGGCGGGGGGGCCTATTCGTGTACTTGTTCTTGTTATGTAGTTGTCGTTGTTTGTTGTTGGGTTGTTGTTGTTGTTGTTCTTATTCTTCTTTTCTTCTTCTTCTTCTTCTTCTTCTTCTCTTCTTTTCTGGCACTGTTTTTTTACCCTCTTTCTCTTTTGTCCCTTTTCGTACACTGCTGTTTCTTTCTTGTGTTTTCGTTTCTCTTTCCCTCAATTTTGTTCTTCTTTTCTTTCCGTTCGTTTCCTTTTTCTTCTCTCCCCCTTGCCCAAGATCAGGTCATTGCCGCAGTCGGCAGGCTGATAAGACATGGCTTGCTCCGATTTCGGGGCAAAACAAGTGGACAAAGGCCATGAGATGATAAAGGGGTTGTGGTGTGTGTGTGTGTTGGTGTGTGCGTGTGTGTGTGTGTGAGTGTGTGTGGTGTGTGTGTGTGGTGTGTGTGTGTGTGTGTGTGTGTGTGTGTGTGTGTGTGTGTGTGGTGTGTGTCTGTCTGTCTGTCTGTCTGTCTGTCTGTCTGTCTATTGTCTGTCTCCGTATGCAGAGGCCTCCGTACAAGCGTGTGCTGGCAAAACCTCACTTCTGTCCCTGTCTCGCGTTACTCTGGCATCCTCTTCTCCGATTTCCATTCATGCCGCGCGCACGATTCATTCTGTCTCTGGCTTGGTTCTCTCTCTCTCTCTCTCTCTCTCTCTCTCTCTCTCTCTCTCTCGCTCTCTCTCTCTCTCTCTCTCTCTCTCTCTCTCTCTCTCACTCTCTCTATCTCTCGCTGTTCTTTACCTTTTGTTTCATTCTTTTCTTTCTCCACATCCCAACGTTTTTTTTTTTTTTTTTTGTCTTTTATTTCTACATGTATTTTCTCTCTGTCATCTTGTCTTGTTTATCTTAAACACACGATTTTTACGAAACCCACAACAATGCACATTTACTCAAAATGCAAAGATAATCCGAGCACATGTCAAAACAGTGACAGTTCCTAAACAACTCGTTACGCCCACTCTCTCTCTCTCTCTCTCTCTCTCTCTCTCTCTCTCTTCTCTCTCTCTCTCTCTCTCTCTCTCTCTCTCTCTCTCTCTCCATGCATGTAACACAATAACCAGGATCGTTTTTTTCCATCCTGTTAATCAAAGGATTGTTAGTTGTAGACCTCAAAATGGGAAACAGACTATACTTAATCTACTGAAAGGTATACTTTGTACAGACACTGTATTACTGTTCGTGAACATTAGACCTATGAAATTTGACAGATGGTTGAAAAACTTCGCTGGCCTTATTATACTTTTTTCACTTCTACAACCAGTTTTCAAGATCTCAGAGAGACAGAAAAAACAGAGAAATTGATTTGATCTGCCCTAAAGTGTATGCAGGATGATGCGTAAATGCATTTTCTGTTCTGTTGCTCACATATATTTTGTGGAAGCTTTATTCCACAGAAACTGCCATATATATAAATCTGGTATGTTCAGATTGTGTGTCCTACTGCCATCTGAACAATACCGAGATATGAAGAATGGTGGTCAAACTTTGTGCAAGGCATTCCAGACAGGAGAATGACTGATTGCAAATGCCGTGTTTGTTTTTTGTGACTTTTATATGATGTGGATGGGCAGCCCCCCTTCAAATGGGTCAATGGCCTCTCTGCATAAGGCGAAGTCTGGTTTATTAACTGTCCCATTCAGCATCCCTCCACACTCTCTCTCTCCTACACTCTCTCTGTATGTTCTCACTCTTCTCTCCCTCCTCTCTCTCTATCTTCTCTGTTCCTCTCTGTCTCTCTGTCTCACTCTCTGTGTTTGTCTTTCTGTCCCTGTCTTTCTGTCTGTCTTTCTATCTGTCTCTCTCTCTATAATATATAGTTATATATTCGCTATTCTGGCTCTCTGTCTGTCTGGTCTGTCTGTCTCTCTCTCTTTCTTTCTCTCTCTATAATAGTTCTGGCTCTCTGGTCTGTCTGTATGTCTCTCTCTCTCTCTCTCTCTCTCTCTCTCTCTCTCTCTCGCAGGTAAAAATAAATAGGTGATGATAGTCCCCCCCACCCCCTCCACCCACCCCCACCCCCCTGCTAGAACTTTCTTTTCCAAAGTTGTCCACGCCAGGAATAATTCTTATCGTCGCACCGCGCACCACCGCGCACACGTTGCCCAAGAGATCGTCAAGCAACCTTGAGAGTCAAGACCTTGTCTGAAGAAGGGGTGGAGGGGATAGGGATGAGAGAACGGGAAACAAGACAAATGCTGAGCTCATTGTATCACCGACCACAAACACACTACGTTACGTTTCTTTTTTTTTTTCTGTCCCATTCTCTGTGCCGTCTCAGTAGCATTGCACCCAAGCCTCCCATTCCGACCCGACCACCACCCCGCCCCCCCGCCCGCCCCCCATCCACAGCCACAGCCTGGCCAGGCCCGCGCAGCCCCGGCACCGGCAATCCACAGGAAGCAGTCAATGTCAAGTCGTCAAGAGGCAACCCACCGGAGGAGACACTGCACTGCTGCCGAGTCACTTCGGTGGTGTTCAGTGGCGCCTGTTCTGATCCAGCATATGCATAACACCACCTACTAAGCCCCCCCCCCCCCCCCCCCCCCCCCTGACGACAATAATGGCTTAGTCGCGGAACCGGCGGGAGTGAGCTCTCCCTCCAGAAGGCGCCATGTTGTCCGTCCGGCAACATCTCCCCGGAATTTTGCCGATGTCTGTGACCCCAACGGAATCAATCCAGGACCATAGACGTGGAGAGGACATATCAAAACTGAGGTCACCATAACAGCAGGGCGTGAAGGGCCACAGAACTTGAGCTTTTTTTTTTTTTTTTTTTAAGTCCGCATGATGAGAATGATGAGGATGAAGGTGATGCAACATTCCGGTGTAAGACTGCATGACAGGGCCGTACTCTACGCTTCCTTTCATAATATATCCCGGCGTCAGCCAGGCCCGAGAGATACAGACACCTGTGGTATTGGTCAGGAAATTTGAGCAACACTCTCAGAGACGCATCCATTAAGTGGATGAAACTCGACTGTGTCGCTCCAGTCTTCCCAACTGAGCCCGTAGCAAACTCCACTTTGGGTAGGAGCCGGTATGGGCAGAAAAATCCAACAGGTAAATAGCTATGATGGAAATCGAACCCACGACTCCAAACCCGGGAGTCTGCGACGCTAAACACCTCGTTACGGCGGCTGGTCCTCCCTTACGTTTCTTGTTGAAAATCTGAAACAGAGCTGCTGCAAGGTTCATTTCATGTGACCGGCACCCCCCACAGGACTTAAACAAAGGTTTCAGTAATGAATGCATGATGGGAAACCATTATTGTCCAGTAAAGCCCGTCCCAAGGAATACTAAATTCCGACTCCCCAAACTGTTTACAAAAAAAACAACAACAACAACAAAAAAAAAAAACCCAAAAAACATCACACAGTGCTGCGACGGCTTGGGTCGCAGTCGTAGGAGTTCTGAGGTTGTGGGTTCGATTCCCATTAGAGGCTGTGTTCTTAAGGATGATTTTCTTTTGTTTGTTTTTTGTTGTTGTTGTTGTTGTGTTGTTTTTTAGTTCCTGCTCCCTTCTAGTTCAGCGAACATTACGCTCAGATAGGAAGGAACACTGAAACAACACAGTCCAGTGTTGTGTGGATGTGTCTTTAAGGCAGCTGCTCACGTTTCCTGACCAACACAGTGGGCGTTGACATTTTCTTTTCTGGGGCCTGCTTGGCGCAAGGGTTATTCTGACTGGACGATAGATGGCAGCCATGTAAGGCGCACGCACGCGCGGTAAACACACACACACCAGACAGACACACACACACAACACACACACACACAACACACACACACACACACACACGCACACACACGCGCACGCACACAACCACAAACACATGCACACACACGCGCCACATGCGCACACACACCGCGCACGCACACACAGTGAGTGCACACACGCACGCACACACAGTTGCACACACACACCCCACACACACACACACACCACACACACACACACATACACCTGCGCGTGCGTGCTCACGTCATGCAAGCACACACGCTCTCTCTCTCCCCTCCCTCCCCCACTCTCTCCTTCACACACACACACAACACACACACACACACACACACACACACACACTCTCTCTCTCTCTCTCTCTCTCTCTCTCTCCACACACACACACACACCACACACACACACACACACACACTCTCTCTCTCTCTCTCTCTCTCTCTCACACACACCACACCCACCACACACACACACACACTCTCTCTCTCTCTCTCTCTCTCTCTCTCACACACACACACACACACACACACACACACACACACACTCTCTCTCTCTCTCTCTCTCTCTCTCTCTCTCACATACACACACACACACACACACACACACACACACACACACACACACATACACACACACACTACCCCTCACAGAATGAAGTGTTGGGGGGAAAGGGGGCGGGGGGGGGGGGGGGGGGGGAGGGGAGAGGGGAAGGGAGAGAAGGGTATGAGTGAAGAAATCACCCCTGTCTCAACTACTTATTGCATTTTTCTCACGAGAAATACTGACATCACTTTCTTTTTTTTTTTTTTTTTTCTTCTTCTTTTCTCTTTCTTTTGAAAGGGCAGCTATTCACGATTGTTACTGTAATAGAGTCGCCGAGCATGTTCGCCAAAGGCACTCAACCGCTTGAGGGTCATAACAGAAGTGACATCAACTTTTTTTAAACTTTTAGCTTTGTTCTCATCTCGCAGCAAACTTCTAACCAGACTTTCTGCCCCCCCCCCCCCCCCCCCCCCCACACACACACACACACACTCCACCGCCCCTCCCACCCATCTCTCACCCGACCCCTAACCCGTTAAAAAAAAAAAAAAAAAAATGACTGACGGAAGCTGTTTTGGAAGTCAGTATCAGAAAGAAGACGAAGATTTCCACACGGACCCCTCTGACCTCTGACAGATCATTTACATGGCATTCTCTCAGCACGCGGGACTTTGGAACTGTCAGCCGAGCGTTGAGGAGAAATGAGTTTTTTTCACTTTGTTTCCGCTTGATGCGGAAACAGTCCCGAAGGAACGCAGCGCGAAACTGGCGACAAAGACGTTTTCTAGAGAAGACTCACGCATTGGAGACTTGCTTGGGGGGTTGGGGGGGGGGGGGGGGGGGGAGGGGGGGGGGGGGTCATGGGGGGGGGGCCTCGCCTTAGCCTCCGCACAAGTAACTCAATGATTGGACTTTTGCGCCGCGCCTGCGCGTGCCCGTACCGAAGAACGCCATGCATAAGCGCGCGCGAGTACGCACAGCTCCCCCCTTACCCCAACACCCAGCCCCCAAACACACACACGCACGCACGAAACGAAACACACACGCACACAACACACAACATACAAACACACACACACACACAAACACACACACACACACACACAACACACACCACCCACACAAACGCACGCACGCACGAATACACCACACCCACGCGCGCGCTGCGCGCACGCCGCACGCACGCACACACACATACACACACACAACACACACACACACACTATGCGCGCGCACGACCACACATAGCACACGCGCGCGCGGTCGCGCGCACGCCACACACACACACACACACACACACACACACACACACACCACACACACAT
>JADBJO010029004.1:0-19505 GCA_016801955.1 Conus betulinus | reverse complement strand
GAGAGAGCGTAAACTGTACTGATTCCCTTTTTACTCTCGAGCGATAAATTACGAATGACGCAGTAACTCTCCTGTCTCCCTGTCAATCACAAAACCCTACTAAATCTCAACACCCACCTACCTCCCCCCATCCCCATCCCCTATCACATCTCAAAACATTTTAAAAACTCTCTCTCTCTCTCTCTCTCTCTCTCTCTCTCTCTCTCTCTCACTCACACACACACAGACACACACAACAGAGGTATTTCCAAGACTCCATCAGACCATAGATCAATTTATCCTCCAGTTTGACAGAGAGAGAGAGCGAAGCGAGCGAGGAGAGAGGAGAGAGGGAGGGAGTTTTAAATCAAGACAATCCAAGCGAACCGACTATGCACTGACTTCTACACATCCTCATTAGAAAGTATTGTCGTTTTAGTCAACCGTCTCGCTTTTCTCAATTCGTCTATCTATGTGTCTATATGTGTATGTATGTATGTATGTATGTATGTAGTATGTATGTAGTATGTATTTGTCAGTACAAAATTGAGTAATCTGACAAAGAAATTGGTTTCAGTCAGTCAGTATGTTTATGTATTATCTCTATCTCTCTATCAATCTATTATGCGTCTAGTCGTTATTTACCTGTTTATCAATCAAGGTATCTATTACAATAATATGGAGAGAGAGAGGAGAGAGAGAGAGAGAGAGAGAGAGAGAGAGAGAGACAGACAGACAGGACAGACAGACAACACGACAGACAGACAGACAGAGACAGAGACAGAGAGAAGAGGTTTGGGATATCGGCATATTGGGAGTAAAAGGAAATATAAAAACCGACAATTATGGAACGTTGCCAAATTAAGATCCTGCAGTGGTGGTGTGTATCTTCTTAGGACTGCAGACTTCACTCGAATTTGTTTAACAGTCTCCTTACATCAAGACTTCACTTGAATTGGTTTAACAGTCTCCTTACATCCAGACTTCACTCGAATTTGTTTAACAGTCTCCTTACATCCAGACTTCACTCAGAATTTGTTTAACAGTCTCCTTACAGCAGACTTCACTCGAATGTGTTTAACAGTCTCCCTTACATCAAGACTTCACTCGAATTTGTTTAACAGTCTCCTTACCACCGTGGTTGGCCCGAAAGTCAAAGCTGTGCGCAGGCAGAATGGACCACGCTGAAGATTGGACACCATGCGAGGAGAACGGCAGGGCGGCCTGGTCAACTGAATGGTTCTCTGGCACGGAGGGAGTTAGTGACCTGACCGAGCAAACGGACTCCCAACAAATTCGAGCAATGGGAAAGCGACGAAAGATACCGATCTTCTACTCTTTACGTCACTTTCTTGTGTTTACCACAGATGTTTAATACGACGAAAGATACCTATCTTCTAATCTTTACATCTCTTTCATGTGTTTACCACGGCTGTTTTAAACGTCGAAAGATAACGATCCTCTACTCTTTATATATCTCTTTCTTGTGTTTTACCACAGATGTTGATACGACGAAAAAATACCCATCTTCTAACCTTTACATCTCTTTCTTGTGTTTACCACAAATGTTTAACACGACGAAAGATACCGATCTTCTACTCTTTACATCTCTTTCTTGTGTTTACCACAGATGTTTAAACGACGAAAGATAACGATTTTCTACTCTTTACATCTCTTTCATGGGTTTGTCACAGACCAAAGGATACCGATCTTCTACTCTTTACATCTCTTCTTTGTGTTTACCACAGATGTTGAAGGACCAGTTCATGTGACGTTTCAGTCAACGGATGATGTATACACATGCATCTTAAGATGTTCCAGCTGGTTCTAAATTATAAAGCGCGTTCAGATTAGCTGTGCTGCGTAATGATTTTCGAGCTTCCAATATATTACCAAGGTTTTGAATTTTAAAGAGATGATTTATATACATTGTGGAGCTGATGAATGCGTGTCCGTTTGGGAACTTGTCTGTAACGGTCATTTGAAGACTGACTTTGCGAATTCGCAAAGTCAGTCTTCAAATGACCGTTACAGAAGTTCCCAAACGGGACACGCATTCATCAGCTCCACAATAGTATATAAACTCATACTCTTTTAAAATTCCAAAAACCTGGTAATATATTGGAAAGCTCGAAAATCATTACGCAGCACAGCTAATCTGAACGCGCTTTATAATTTAGAACCAGCTGGAACATCTTGGACTTTCCAGAAGGTTTTAAAGCAAAGCTTCCGGAACTATAACATTTAAGATGCATGTGTATACATCATCCGTTGACTGAAACGTCACATGAACTGGTCCTTCAAACATCTGTGGTAAACACAAAGAAGAGATGTAAAGAGTAGAAGATCGGTATCCTTTGTCTGTGACAAACACATGAAAGAGATGTAAAGAGTAGAAAATCGTTATCTTTCGTCGTTTAAACATCTGTGGTAACACACAAGAAAGAGATGTAAAAAGAGTAGAAGATCGGTATCTTTCGTCGTTTAAAACATTTGTGGTAAACACACAAGAAAGAGATGTAAAGGTTAGAAGATGGGTATTTTTTCGTCGTATCAAACATCTGTGGTAAACACAAGAAAGAGATATATAAAGAGTAGAGGATCGGTATCTTTCGACGTTTTAAACAGCCGTGGTAAACACATGAAAGAGATGTAAAGATTAGAAGATAGGTATCTTTCGTCGTATTAAACATCTGTGGTAAACACAAGAAAGTGACGTAAAGAGTAGAAGATCGGTATCTTTCGTCGCTTTCCCATTGCTCGAATTTGTTGGGAGTCCGTTTGCTCGGTCAGGTCACTAACTACCTCCGTGCCAGAGAACCATTCAGTTGACCAGGCCGCCCTGCCGTCTCCTCGCATGGTGTCCAATCTTCAGCGTGGTCAGCATTCTGCCTGCGCACAGCTTTGACTTTCGGGCCAACCACGGTGTAAGGAGACTGTTAAACAAATTCGAGTGAAGTCTGGATGTAAGGAGACTGTTAAACAAATTCGAGTGAAGTCTGGATGTAAGGAGACTGTTAAACAAATTCGAGTGAAGTCTGGATGTAAGGAGACTGTTAAACAAATTCGAGTGAAGTCTGGATGTAAGGAGACTGTTAAACAAATTCAAGTGAAGTCTGGATGTCTGGAGACTGTTAAACAAATTCGAGTGAAGTCTGCAGTCTAAGAAGATACACACCACCACTGCAATCTTAATTTGGCAACGTTCCATAATTGTCGGGTTTTATATTTCACTTTTACTCCCAATATGCCGATATCCCAAACCTCTTCTCTCTGTCTCTGTCTCTGTCTGTCTGTCTGTCTGTCTGTCTGTCTCTGTCTGTCTGTCTGTCTCTCTCTCTCTCTCTCTCTCTCTCTCTCTCTCTCTCTCCATATTATTGTAATAGATACCTTGATTGATAAACAGGTAAATAGACGACTAGACGCATAAATAGATTGATAGAGAGATAGAGATAAATACATACATACATACTGACTGACTGAAACCAATTTATTGTCAGATTAACTCAAGGTTGTACTGACAAATACATACATACATACATACATACATACATACATACATACATACATACATACACATATAGACACATAGATAGATTGAGAAAAGCGAGAACGGTGACTAAACGACAATACTTTCTAATGAGGATGTGTAAGAAGTCAGTGCATAGTCGGTTCGCATTGGATTGTCTTGATTTAAAACTCCCTCCCTCTCTCTCTCTCTCTCGCTCGCTCGCTCGCTCGCTCTCTCTGTCAAACTGGAGGGGAAATTGATCTATGGTCGGATGGAGTCTTGGAATATATCTCTGAGAGAGAGAGAGAGAGAGAGAGAGAGAGAGAGAGAGAGAGAGAGAGAGAGAGTTTTAAAAAATGTTTGAGATGGATAGGGGATGGGGGAATGGGGGGAGGTAGTGGTGTTGAGATTTATAGGTTTTGTAATTGACAGGGAGACAGGGAGAGTTACTGCGTCATTCGTAATTTATCGCTCAGAGTAAAAGGGAATCAGGAAGTTTACGCTCTCTCTCTCTCTCTCTCTCTCTCTCTCTCTCTCTCTCTCTCTCTCTCTCTCTCTCTCTCAACACACACACACACTCACAAGCAAGCGCGCGTGGACGAAGAGAAGAGGAATGAGGACACTGAGGTTTTTTTTGTTTTTTGTTTTGTTTTTTTTAGAGTGGGGCTCTAGGGAAATACGTAGGCCTATATGGTTAAGTATTTAAAACAGTCACATGCAAACACACTATTCCACCGACGCGGTATTCTGGCCATGAAACATTTGCTTCGTCATACTGAGATTTACCTGATGAAATGCTACTTGTTTTTTCATCATGTGATTACAATGACACTTAAGTCCCGAAATAGATATCTATTCGATGCAACCAACGAAACGTTCGTGGGGACTGTTCTTTGACACAACAGCAGAGTTTTGTGTGTCGTTGTAGTTGTGGAAAATGGAAACCAGACGACAATTCGTAAACTTGTACCAGTTTGCTCTCTTGATATGGACATCTACACTCAATGCTATGCCCTCGGAATTTTTCTCATTCTTACTGTTTCAGCGATCACAAACTTTATCTGTGGTCAGATTCTGCAGCTTTCTTTACAGCTTTAAAATTTGAAGACAATTTTCTACAGTTTGGTATAAAATGTGACCTTTTTGCATAATTTTCATTTCGTGATAAGTAAACTGTCATAACCTATATCTGTTTAAAATGTCTTAGCTAATAATAGCTGATGAGATGGATTAAACGAAAACTAGAAGCCAAACAAACAAACAAAACAATGACGTCATTTTACTGGGGATTGTCACAATTATGATTGTCTTGCACCCGGTTTTTATGGTGACCTTGTCAACGGAAGCTTCCATCTATCAGTCTCTCTGACAAGCCAGATGCAGAAAGCCTCACACAGGCCTGTTGACTCAGGCGAGGACCTGTTTGATTTTTCTTTGTTAGTTCCATAAACTTGGACTGTTCTTAACCGACTTCTTCATGCTAAAGTTATCCTTTGTTAGTATCATGAACTTAAACTTTTATCAACAGACTTCTTGATGTTAAAGTTTTTCTTTGTTAGTATCATGGAGTCTGACTGCTCTTAACACACTTCTAGATGTTAAAGTTTTTTTTTTTTTTTTAGTATCATGGACTTTGACTGCTCTTAACAGACTTCTCTATGTTAAATGTTGTTTTTGTTAGTATCATAAACTATGACTTTTTTTAAAAGGCTTCTGATGTTACAGTTTTTCTTGTTACTGTCATGGACCATTTTTTTCTGGTGGTCCCAAATTGTGGAGACACTTCGGACAGGCACAAGTTTCCTGTTCACCACCGGTTGACCCGTTTACCTAACAGCTACTCACCTGCGTTTTGTGTCAGTCAGGTGAGCGAGGCTTTCCCTTCAGTCTCCACAGAGATGCCGGTACAGCAACACCCCCAATGAACTGAATGGAGACTGAAGGCAAGTCCTCGCTGGTAGTCAGGTTTGTGTGGAGGTTAGCGTTTGCACTAATAATGTTTTTTTTTTTCTGCAGGTGGCTGGGAACTTTCAAGTGCTTGGTAAGGGACTGAAATATTTAATTGTTCCCTTGATATATATGTTGTGATAAACAAGACTTGACGGGAGATAGGGTGACTGTAGGAAGTTGTGGTTAGTGAGTCGAGAGGTGGATGAGAAGAATGGAGTGAGTAGATGGAAGAGAAGAGAATATGTCTGCTTTTATGTGATCAGGGAAATGTAATGTAGCTAGATGTATTATTGAAAAAAAGATATTGTTTAACTTTCCCTTAAAGTATTATAATGACGTGAGTGTTGGTGAGCTCTGGAAGTGAGCAATGAAAATTATTGTGCTTAATTACTGGAAACTTTGTTCTGATTCCTGTTGTGGACACGTCTAGTGATGATAATGTGGAAAGATATAAAAAATATTCTTTTCTTGAGAAAAGGGGACAAAAGGAATTCGTTCCTTTATAGTAATAATTGCATTCTTGGTACTTTGAAAAGTGTTACATGTGGAAATCCTTTTCGTCAATGCAATTACTCATGGTGTTAATCGAAGAATTTTTCTATTGTATTGCACCCACTGTATGGACACTTTTTAGATTCTATTATGGGTATATTCCCCCCAAATTCCGGTTTAATGTATTAAGTGAAGAGTGACTGCTAGTGACAAACAAGAACGATAAATATGCAGGAAGTAGGCTAGATAATCAAGGTAGCTATCAGTTCCCCAGGTTTCGGTGAAGACCCGTGTCCGACCTGGAGCTGACTGCCAACCGGATGTGGGGTGCAGCCCGTACCCAGCCACTGATTCCATCCAGAGGGATGTGGAGAGGCTGACCGAGTGGTCAGTAGACATCGTGTGTGTTAAAGGGCTTCAGAGTTCTCCGTCGGGACGACGACGTGTGTTTCTTCTGTTGTGTGGGAGTCCCTTGAAGGACTCCACGAACTGTTTCCTAGGGCGGCTTCCGTAGTGTGTGAGGACTGTGTGACTTGGGCTGGACGTGGCTGGGTGCATGAACTGTTTGTGGTGACACTGCTGTGAGTGTCAGCGTAGCCTGCGCGAAAAAAAAATAATATGTCAGTTTAGCACCTTGTGTTATTATGTAACTGGGGGTGGCATGAATTTCTTGATGTGCCTGCTTGTTCTTGTTATGTAGTATGTTTTTGTTATGATTTGATAGCTCAGGAAGCAAAAAATAAAAAAAATAAAAAAGGAAGAAACTTCACTCGTTACCTGGCTATCTGCGTTCGTGTGGTGTGGTGTGGTGTGGATGTGAGATACACAGTAGAACACACACCGCAAACCATCCGTATGAATGGACTTTGTTATTAACAGACTTGCGTGGACAGACTGCAGCTGATCAAATAGGACTTTTGTCTTGGAAACAGCATCTGGCTTCTCGACAGATAAAAGGATCTTGAATGTTTTCTTGGGCTTTCAACGTTTGCTTGAATGTGGCTGTCCATGTCTTTGTGTCTCGCCAGCCACGTGGCAAAGGTGATCTTATTTACACCGGCATCCTTTAACAAACAAACAAAAAAAAAACCTTATGTGGTCCAGTGTAGCACTTCAAGGACAATCTACTGGCATCATGATATATAGGTCTTGATTGTCCATGAAGCCATACGAGACTGCTGTGAAGGCATGGCATGAAGGCAGACATTGTTCTGAACTCTGCAAGTGATGGCTGACTGCAAACACACGTTCGGCGGAAGTGACTTCTTAATTGCCCGTAACTGACTTCCTTAATGATGGAAATGTCTCCTGGTTTGCTGATTACATTCTAAAGGTTAACAAACTCCTCTGCAAGTTTAACAGGAGACCATCGGGAGAAATATTTCTGTACGTGGGTACAAAACACACACAAACACACTGACGTATGTCGTTGACCTTTGCGCCCATTTATTTTTTTTCACCATTCTAATACTATTCTACTTTTTGCTGCAGTACCTGTTTAATGAGAGCTTATTTCTCCCCCTTTTTTTCTTGAACCATACTCAGCTTGCATGCAAATGCTAATAAAAACAGTTTGAAAAGGTTTGTTTTTGCGACGGCCCAGTAAATGTTTTAAACATTTGATGTTAACGTCGCCTGAATTTTTCATGCAATCCTTTCAAAATTGTAAGGTTTACATTGAACAATTTTTTTCAAACAATTTAATGAAGTATCAAATTTTTCATAACGTTAAGACACGATACCACACACATGTTTGTAATACTGAAAAATGCCAGTGACATAAATCTTATAGCGGTTGAAAAGTGGTTAAATATTGCTCAATGTGGGACTCGGACCTTCGCTCACCTGCGGATCAGACGTGTTTTTGTGCGCTCTGCTGAAATGTTCTCTATCTCCACTTTGTGAAAAGCTAGGACTTTCACTTTATTTGCAAAATGTAGCATATTACTGTCATCATAGAGTCCTTCAAGTCAAAGAAAGTTCTTTAAGTTTGTGTGTGTGTGTGTGTGTGTGTGTGTTCATAATTTCAAAAGAAACCTTTCATCCAGATCGAGGCCGAAAACGAAAACTGATCAACGCGAGAAGAGCGTGAACACATAGGTGTCATGGCTTAAAATTCCGTGCCAGGTGAGGTTGGGCGCAGGCAGGGCAAGATGATGAGTGTGTAGGCCTTGAGTGTTTCATGGAGACGTACTTCAAAAAATGTGTTTGCCTCTCATGTTGATGACAGTGAAGTAATATGTGCTCTTCAGATTGACTAACGTGACGGCACACTCTGTAAAAGTACAGGAAATATTTTCTTATATTGCGGTTCGAGAGAGGAGAGGGAGGGGGGGGTGACAGGAAGAGGGAAAAAAACCAACAACATGTAGGGAGAGACTAACTGATGCTAGCGAGAGAGAATGTCAAGTCGCCCCATCACTAAATCTCTTCAAGGCCAAAGAAGTAGCAAAAGGAAATCATCCTCGACGTCATCAGCAAGTGACTCTAGCACAGTCCCGTTCCCGCCTCAGTATCTCAAAGCAAATCACGGCAAAATTTGAAAACAGAAGAAAGAAACTGAAGTTATTCTAGAAGAAATGGAGGTGCAGAACGCCCTAGACGAAATTAAGAATCAACTCCAAAACATAGTGACCAAAGAGGAATTTAAAAATCAACTCCAAAACTTAGTGAGCAAAGAGGACTTTCAAAGATTGAGAGAAGAAATGAACAGTGTTGTGTCTAGACTGACAAACAGAATCGACAAACTAAAAAGCGACATGTTTGATTTTGCAGACGGAAAAGGACAAACTCAGGAGTGAAAGTCAACAACTGAAGGAAGAGAATAAAGAACTGAAAGGAAAACTACAACAGTATGAGAGGGGGTATACAGGACTTAAACGTGAATTAAACGATAACGAACAACATGGTCGCCAGTGGAATCTTCGTGTGTACGGTGTCTCAGAGGCTGGTGGAGAGGAGCTCGTGAATGACTGTGTTAAAAAAATGTGTGACTGTCTTCAAAGAAAAGGTGGGTGTAGATGTGAAAAACAGTGACACTGAAATAGCTCATCGCTCAGGTAGGAGGGGTGGAGCAAGGCCCCGCCTGATCCTCGTCTGCTTTCACTCCAGGAGACTGAGGGAGGAAGTACTCCACAACCGCCTACAACTGAAACAGTCTGGCATCTCCATCGGCGAAGACCTGACTCAGGCCAACTACAGACTGTTAAAAAAGGCCAGTGAAACACTCAGCCACTTTAGCAGCATGGTCAACCAACGGCAAAATACTCGCCAAACTGAAAAATGGAAAATTGCTTAAAGATTGATATTGAAACCAACGTAGAAGAAATGTTTAGAAGAGAAATGTAGTGGGTTTTTTCTTTTTTTCTTTTCCCAAAATACATACACAGGTGTGTGTTACTGTGTGTGCGTGCATGCGTGCGTGAGTTCGCGCGCGCGCGCGCGCGCGCGTTCGTGTGTGTGTGTGTGTGTGTGTGTGTGTGTGTGTGTGTGTGTGTGTGTGTGTGTGTGTGTGTGTGTGTGTGCAAACATATGTATATGTGTGTATTTGTATGCATGTATTTGGGTATGTATGTGTATGAGTATATCTATGAATAAAATGTGTATGTATATACAGGTGTGCATATGACCATAACTTTAAATAGTCTAAAAAGAGGGAGATATTTTGGGGAGGGGGAATGGTAGAATCATGATAAAATCAGAAATGAGGATTTCCTCTTTCACCCTCCGTCGGAGCAGATATGCATAGTTATGCATATGGTATGTGGATACGGATATGTATGCGTGTATATAGGTATGTTTATGACCCTAATATCTGACAGTCCACTAAGAGATTTCAGGGGGAGCGGGGGGGGTGGGGTGGGGGGGGGGTGGGGGTGGGGCAAAATCAGAACGAGGATCCCCTTTTTCGCCCTCCGTCACTGCAGGCCTCCTTTAATCGCAGATTAGAGCTGGGGATGATGGTGATGTCAAATGAAAACAAAATGTTTTTGATGTACAAAAAATTTCTTTTATTTTTTATTTTTATTTTATTTTATTTTATTTTATTATTTTTTGACAGGGAGAGTAACTGGGGGTTATGGGTGGGGATATATGCCATAGGACCACTTCAGAATAGATGAATTGAGATTTCCAACCATTCTCATATGGAGAGACATGACAAACTGGATCTCGGTGAATATACTCTTTGGTTGTGAATAGAGCAATAATTTCTGTTAAGAAAGAAGTGAATTGGTTATTTTTAAAAGAATTATGAATGATGCACAATCAGATTGGAACTACACAGGGGCACACACGCAGGGGCACACACGAGTACACACACTGCCGCCTCACTCATGCGGGCATGGGTGCACGCACGCACAAGAGGTCGGGGAGGGGACGTGAGGATTTAGAGTGAGTATGCAAAGAGTTTGCTCTTTTGACAGATTACTCTGATAATCTAAAAAAACGAAGTGTGAAAAATGAGAGGCAACAACATGGAGTGAGATTTTCTTTTTTTGTTGTTGTTGTTTAATATATATATATATATATATATACATTTTTTTTTCCCCAGAGGGCCAACATTTGGCCCAGTGTTGATGCCTAATGATAATGTGATGGAACCCCGTACTCACCGTTAACTCTTTTTTTTTCTGAATGAAAAAGGTAAATGTATATTGTTTGTATGGGTGCACCGCACGTAGCCAAATTCTCTCTCTGTCCCTCTCTCCCTCAAGCATACACACCCGCGTGTGTGCGTGTGCGTGCGCGCGCGCGCGCGTGGGCGGGCAGGTGCTCGCACTCGCTCGCTCGCGCGCGCGCGCGCGCGCGCACACACACACACACACACACACACACACACACACACACACACACACACACACACACACACACACACACACACACACACACACACACACACACACACACACACACACACACACACACACACACACACACACACGTGCGCACAGGCAGGGGAGGGGGGCGTGCGAGAACACACACACACACACACACACACACACACACACACACACACACACACACACACACACACACACACATTCACAGACATGTATGCACTTACATGCATGTACGCGCGCGCGCACAAATGCACGCATGTAAGAAATAGTGATTGACTATAGGAACCCCCCCCCCCCCCCCCTGCTGCCCCATTTCACACATGTGTTGTCATGTCACTCAACATCCAAAACAAGAGGAAGGACATGTATGGTCAAAATGAATTGTTTTGTTCGTTGTATCAGTCTTCTCTAAATTATTCTTTGTATGCTTCTTCCAATTGATTTTTGACTGTATTTGTTTTTCTCTTGAATGTATGTCAATTTTGAGTGGAATGTGCTACTTGCTTTTCAAGTATATGATTTAGATGTAGAAAACCCGTATGTGGGAACTGTGTTTTGGCTATGTTATAGTCAGTATGGGAGAGGTGGTGGTGGTGGTGGTGGTGGTGGTGGTGGTGGTGGTGGGGGTGATGCGGGGGGGGGGGGGGGGGGGTTGGGGGTGGGGGGTGGATTAATGAGAAGGGATGTTCAAATCTCACTTGCTTGACTTTTTTTTTTGGCTCCCCCTCCTCTCCCCCGCCCTTTTCTCGCGCCCCCTGCCCGACCCTCCTCCCCTCTTCCTTCTTTTTTTGCAACAGAAGTAGGATGGGGTTCCGGGGTTGGGTGGGGGTGGGGAGTTTTAACGTGAATGTGGTGACTGAAACGTTTTGCCAGATAAATCGACAATATACCTTAACTCAAGGGAACCTGTTGAGAGGGGTGGGTGGGGGAGGAGGTGGTGCGGGGGGAGGCTATGAGACTGAAGTCAAATTATGTTGTGAGGAAGTCTGTCTTCTTATTTTATGATATCTTGGTCCCGTGATATCTTTTCAACCACATGAGCATCTCTCTCTCTCTCTGTCTGTCTGTCTGTCTGTCTGTCTGTCTGTCTCTCTCTCTCTCTCTCTCTCTCTCTCTCTCTCTCTCTCTCACTGGGGAAATGGGAGTAAGAGGAATGAAGAGATACTTTACATTTTATTCATCTAGAAATGAACAGTGTTCCAAAGTCGAATGCCATTACAATGTTCTTTTCCTGTGAAAGATATTGATACTAGTTTTTACTGTGGATACACTTCATCTATTGCACTTATGCCTCGCCCAGGATTGTCGAGGAGAACTTTTGACTTTTTGATTGCATGTTTTGTTGTTATTGTGTAAACAAGATGTTTAATAGTTGTACATGTACATTGTTTCTATTTCTATCTGTTATATTAGGATCATCTGCATTCAACAGTTTAATATCAGGATATGTCAGCGATATTGTGTAAACAGAATTGGCACGCAGGGAACTGCTTTAAAGAATACCCTAAATTTAAGGGAAAAAAAACGAAATCATGAATTGTCTTATAGTTTCATCTCTTAACTGTCAGGGCCTCGGTAACTTTCAGAAAAGAAGAGATGTCTTTCAATTTTTTGCGACAGAAAAAATACTCTGTATCAGAGCGGAATGGGGTTATGAGTGTGTATACGCTTCCAACAATACAAGGTCTAGAGGAGTAGCTATTTTGCTGAATAACAATTTTGAATTTAAAATCATAAACACTATAAAGGATGTCAATAGTAATTATGTAATTCTAGTATTGAATACAGTGGAAAAGACATAGTTTTAGTAAATATTTACGGTCCAAATAAAGATGAGCCATCTTTTTTGATGAATATACAAAAGAAAATCGAAGAGAATAAAATTCGGGATGTAATTATTGGAGGAGACTGGAATCTAGATCTTAACCCTCATATAGACTGTGATAATTACAAACATGTCAACAACCCTAAAGCACAAGAAACTGTTTATAACATGATATCTGATCTTGAACGTTGACGTTTGGCGAGAGTTTAATCCAGAAGTTTAAAGGTATAGCTGGATAAGGTTAAATCCAGTACAACAAAGTCGTCTAGACTTTTTCCTTGTATCTCGCTGTTTAGATATGTGAAAGAAGCAGACATTGTATATGGTCATAGAAGTGATCATTCTCTCATAAATACCAAACTAATACTTAGACAGGAAGAAAGGCAAAAAAGCTTATGGAAATTCAGCTCTTCCCTTCTTAAAGACCCCAAATATTTAGTAAAATTAAAGAACAATACGCAGCATTACCTTACAAACGGAAAAGTTTAAGCGAAATTCCTGATGATCAGATTCAATTTACAGTATCAGACCAATTATTCGTAGACGTCCTTTTCATGGAAATAAGAGCAGGAACTATATCGTACAGCATAAGAGAAAAGAAAAGACTAACAATTAAGGAAGAGACCCTGTAAGAGAAATTTCAGTTTTGGAAAACAACTTAAGTGTTAGTGAAAATGATAAACAGTTACTAAGCAACAAAAGGAACGAGCTGAATGAAATCAGAAAAAAGAAAACAGAAGGGGTAATTATTAGATCAAAAGCAAGATGGGCTTCATGGGGTGAGAAAATAAGCAAACATTTTTGTTCCATGGAAAAAAAGACATTCCGTTAGCGAACAAATGACAAAGCTAATCACAAAGCAAGGTGATGTACTGTCAGAAAACTAATGACTTGTTGAAAGAAACTAAATACTTCTATGAAGAACTATACAAACAAAGAGAAAACACAGAATTAGATATCAGTAATTACGTTACAAAAGTCACAAAACTAACGCAAGCAGAAGGTGAAAATCTAGAAGGTTACATAACTGTAGAGGAAGCATCAAGGGCTTTGAAAAATATGCAGAACGACAAAAGTCCAGGAACAGATGGAATAACGGTTAACTTTTAAAATTTTTTCCTGGAAACAGTTGCGCTGTTTCGTCGTACGCTCATTAAATGAAGGGCATTTGAAAGGAGAATTATCAATCACACAAAAGGAAGGGATCATTATACGTTTACCGAAAGAAAGGAATATCTAAAAAACTGGAGGCCAGTAACGTTACTTAATGTGGTTTACAAAATTGGATCATCGTGCATTGCAAATAGAATCAAGTCAGTCTTGCATAAGCTTATTAATGAAGATCAAACCGGATTTGTACCTGGAAGGTATATTGGAGATAATCTTAGGACAATTTATGACATGATACACTATCTTGAAGAAAATCAGTTACCTGGGTTGCTCGTTTCGATTGACCTCGAAAAAGCATTCGATACAGTAGATTGGCTGTATATGAATGAGGTATTAAAAGCATATGGGTTCGGTGAATTTGTCCGCAACTAGATTTCAGTCTTTTATACGAACGTAACGGTGAATGGTAAAATATCAACAGGCTTTATAATCCAAAGAGGCTGTCGCCAGGGTGACCCAATTTCTCCATACTTGTTTTGTTTTATGTGTAGAATTACTAGCTTGTAAAATAAGAGAAGATACTGATGTAAGAGGTATAAAATTAGCAGATACAGAATTCAAGATAAGTCAGTTTGCAGATGATACCACCTGTACTTTAGAAGGTGACAGACGTTCATATGTAAAATTGTTTGATACACTTGATGAGTTTGATGCCATCTCAGGTCTTAAATTGAATTATGAAAAGACTCTAAACGTATGGCTTGGTAGTAAGAAAAATTCGAAAGAAACTTACTTAAACCATAAGCAGCTGAAATGGAACCCACATACATTTAAAATACTGGGGCTATGGTTCATTAATGATTTGTCAAACATGGCTGAAATAAACATGGGAGACAAAAACTCTTCGAAGTAAAAAAAATTATTTAGAATTTGGCTACAAAGAACAATAACATCTTTGGGCAGAGTAGCGGTAGTAAAATCCTTAATCCTTTCAAAGCTTATCTTCCTTTGGATACTTCTTCCAAATCCGCCAGACACTCAGATCAAGAAAATTCAGAAAAGTTGTTTTGAGTTTGTATGGGAAAATAAAATGGACAAAATCAAACGCAAATATTCAGAGCAGCACAATACTGAAAATGGAGGGATAGGTATTCCAAAAACTGAAGAATATATAAAGGCATTGAAATTAATGTGGATAAGGAAAATACTAACCAAAAAACCAAAATGAGTGATAATGTTGCTGTCACAATGTCCAGAATTAGAATCAATTCATAAAATTGGACCGTGTTTTTTTTTTTTTTTAGTAAACTAGTTCTAACGACTTCTGGAGAGATGTTTTCGGCGCATAGTCAATTTTGTAATCAAGTAGAATTAAATGAAGGGCATGAACTTTCATCAGAGCCCATAATCTACAATGAAAAATTTAAGATTGCCAACAGGACTTTTCATTACAAGAAATGGACACAAAATAATATATATCTAGTGAAGGATTTACTAGATGAAAATGGCAATTTCCTGCCTTTTAGATCATTTACCAAAACGTCGGAACGAAAACAAACTTTTTAGAATACACAAGTTGTATACAATCAATAAAAAATATATCAGAGGAGTAGAAATATCCATATTCAAGATGATGCAACCGAAAAAGTGGGTAAAGCCGTACAGTCGATAGTTAATGCACAAAGAGGATCAAAGGTATACTATGAATTGCTTCTAGAAAAAATTGAAATATTAAATATCAAACCTTTCATGCGATGGGAAAAGGCATTCGATAATACACCAATTGATTGGGAAGTAGTGTTGAAAAAAAAATAAAGAAATAAAAGAAGTTAAATTAAAATGGTTTCAAACCAGAATATGCTATAGAATGCTGGTGACAAATAATGTCTTAAACAAAATGGGCATTGCTGACAGTAGTTTGTGTAATTTCTGCCAAAAAGAGAAAGATACAATAGAACACTACTTATTTACCTGTCAACATTCATGTCTTTTTTTGTCGGGAATTAGAGAAAGTCATGAAAGAAAAATGTGTGGAAACTGCAAACGTCTTCATTTAAACTTTGAACGTGTCCTCTTCGACACAGAAGACAACAGTAAAAACTGATGAAGTATTTGACTTTATTATTGTGTTAGGAAAATTTCATGTATACAAATGCAGAATAAACAAAACAAAGCCAAACGTACCTGTCTTTTTGAAAGAATTGAATATCAAATACAAGGTAGAAAAATATGCACATGATTTAAAGATGAAGCAATACGAGTTCAAAACAAAATGGTATCTATACACCAGTTTACTAAAAATATGATTTTTCCTTAACTTTTACTGTGCATTCTCTCCAAATAAAAAAAAAATCATATATAAAAAATCAGATTAAGAAATGTTTACACTTTTACTTTTGTTTTCTTCTGATTCGAAGTGAGTAGTGATATCTTCTACTACAAAAAAAAGTATCAAACTTCTCTGATGATAAACCACCGCTGTGAGTCTTCTAGCGTGCTAATTTACAAACTGCAACGTGAAATGAAAGTTCCTATGAAAGAAGAGATTAAATCGAAGTATTAAAACAATATTGCTCAATGTAAACGTTTCTTGAATCTTATTCTAATGCACAAATACACGTTCTCACAATGTATGAGTGCTATCAACAATACAAACCATTTATGTAAGCCATTCTGATACGTTACATTCACGTCTGCAATTTGAATTTATGTCAAATAATTTCTACGAAGTATTAAGGGCGTGAAAATAAAAACGTCAATGACACGTTAATCAATACTATGCGAGTGAAACTACTGATATTTTTATGTTAAATGAGACTGGCCATATTGTGAGCGCTGGCCTTTTTTTCAATTTCAGCAAAGAAAACCGAAAGATTTTAAAGCAAGCAAACAAACACACAAAACCCCCATACTGGCTCATCCAACACTGCAGCATGTTTAGCTGTGTCTGCTGTGTATACAGTCTTGTCACACAGATTACAAGAAATATGCTGACATGTTAAGAACTGTGACCAGATAAAAAAAAAAATGTACCCAAGGCATTCTAGGTCAGAGACAGGATACAGAGTTGCAAAAGCAAACAACAACGACAACGACAACGACAACGACAACAACAACAACAACAACAACAACAACAAACAACGACAACAACAACAGAATACTAAAAAAATAACCCAAACAAAGACGATGGCAAAGAATAACAAAAATGAAAAAGCAGAGCGAAAGAAAGTTACAGAAAAGAGGAAATTACAAGCACAGATCTTCCAGCACGCGAGGACACACTATGTACTGAAAACATCCTCGGTTTACTAATGAAGATAAAGTCATTTTAACATGTGTCTGGCACAATGAACTTGGGAAAAGTGGTTAAAGCAGCAAATGGGAGAGATCAATTGCACCACATGAAACACATACTTTCTTTCATAGCCCATTTAATAGCACATCAAATGTTTTTTTTTTTCTTTTTTTTTTTCTTATGTGATATTGCAGATAAAAGTTGCATTTAAAACAAACAAGGCACAAAACATTCATTGTGCATAAAAAATATCGATTTTTTTAAAAGCAAAAAAAACAACACTACCGACTTCAGATCAACGTGGATGTACAGTCATTGTCTGCAAAGCGATTCAGAGATTCAGAAATGGCGGCAACAGGAGCAAACACACACACACACACACACACACACACACACACACACACACACACACACACACACACACACACACACACACACACACAAAATAAACAAGGAGAATAATTCGTAACCAGTGTATTATTTTGATCAGCCTTACGAATATTACAATGGTAGCATCACCGAGTGTTACTAACATTCAATCCATATCTAATGAGAAAAAAAAAAGAAATTATAACGGTGGAAGAAAGACTTCTCTCTTTGTCCACAAGACTATAAAACAGATTTTTGCAGATTTTTATACCAGAAATATTGGTGCCAATAACACATTTACAATAATGACACACACACACACACACACACACACACACACACACACACACACACACACACACACACACACACACACACACACACACACACACACACTCACACACGCACGCACGCACACAGGCACGCAGGCACGCAGGCACGCACGCACGCATGCACGTAAACGCACGATGGCATATTCTGTGTATGTGTGTGTGTGTGTGTGTGTGTGTGTGTGTGTGTGTGTGTGTGTGTGTGAGCACGCCCGCGCGCGCGCCGTGTGTGTGTGTGTGTGTGTGTGTGTGTGTGTGTGTGTGTGTGTGTGTGTGTGAGAGAGAGAGAGAGAGAGAGAGAGAGAGAGAGAGAGAGAGAGAGAGAGAGAGAGAGAGAGACTCGAACCACTTTAGAAGTCATTCTATCACATAACACTCATTTCTCGTGGATCGTTGACGACTGAAATTGATACCAATCTCGCGTGGAAACCGTAGAAAAAAAAACTGCTGTCTGCAGCTTCACTGCTTTTGTCTATATCCCTCGACACTGCGTGAAGGTAAAATACCAATTCCGAAGGGGCCCAAACAATCAAGAACATCGAGTACTATGAACCCTGTCAGGAACGACATTGATTCAACAATATAAAAATTACGTCTCGTGTGGCTTCACAAAACGGCAAAGTCATAGTTTTTCTTGTCACTTCTCCTACCGCTCTAGTTTCATCTCATTCATTGGTACACACAGAACAACGAACAGAGTAACTACAGGGGCGTCAATCAATGAAATCAACACAAAAGGGAACTTCACAAAACTACTCTCAAATCGTTTTGCCGATGCCAGTGTAGGCATACATCTTTTTTTCGAATTTGGAATTGTTGAATTCGACATCTATCTTGTGCTAAAGTGAATGAAAATAAGTGTTTGCGTTCATTTTCGTTGTCCTGGTTGTTTTGTATCTTGCCTGAAGAAGACCTAAGAGGTCGAAGCGCGTCGTGTTCTGTCTTGTGATTCCTTTATCCATGTTTTTTTTTGGCGGTGCGCTAACACTAACATTTCAAATTTGTTTTAATTTGGAATAACTTTCCTGCCCCCTGAAATGGATTCTTTGTATTTAATGATCGTTTGTATCTATGTCGTTCCTGTTTGGGGGAAGGTGGCGATTGAAATTACAATTTGCCTTCCATGCTTCCTTGGATTGCCCTGGTTCGTTCTTCTAAAATCAGCGTCCTTTTTTGTGAGAAGCTGACTAGGATAGTTTGAACAACCATCTTTTTGGTGGAAGGCGCGACAGTGCCGCAGGGAAATTAACTCTTAGAGAATTCTCGTGTCTGTGAAACCCACCAAAGTTCTTGCCTGCTATTTCATTATCAGGCAAGACATAATCTGGCGACTACCACTAACTCTGTTCATTGGCTCATGATGCAGAATGCAGGAGCAGATCATGAAATAAGATCACTTGCGACACATCTTGAAAATCTTTTTGTTACAAAAATGTTAAATAAAAAACAACTTCTTTTCTGCTGGGCCACTGCTTTAACCAGAGTGGTGTAACAGTTGACTTGTACAGGTCAGTGGGACACGTGCTACTTTATGTCTTTTTTCATCAAGTTTTGCTTTTTTTTTTGGCATGGCCCCTGAAATGTGATGTCGCTCATCTGAAACCTGATTTGATCGGCCTACAGACATCGTATTGCTTGCCTGCCTCCCTTCTCCCACTTCTGTTCCACCCACGTTTCTATTCACACTCCAGTGGCGTTTATAAATAGCACGTGATAGACGGACTGCCTGACTTGTTAAGGGTTTGATACATGATGTTCACGTTTCAGTTTTATCTTATTTTATTTCCTTTACTATCAAATACAA
>JADBJO010029003.1:10000-19505 GCA_016801955.1 Conus betulinus | reverse complement strand
CTATCATTCCTGCTGAAAACTAACACAGTAAACCAAAAAACCTGTGACTTACAGCCTGGCGGAATTCGTCTTGTGAGCCTGACGTGCCAACAAATTGACACGGATGGGTTGGCGGAAGCCAGTGGTGGCGCCAGAACCTTGGTCCGTCCCAGCAAAGCAGTCTTGCTTCAGTGAGTAGGCACCAATCAGCTGTGGAATGAAAATAGACACTGCTGTGGGACTCTTCAAAATGGCTGCCAGGAATGATTAAAACCTGGTTCCTGAATGGCAGACTTCAATGAAATCTCATACATACAGAAGGAAACCTTTTTTCCAAAAATATGTCTTAAAGGCAATGCACTGCAGTAAATTCTACTACAACATGAGGCTAAAAGTTGAGATTTGATGTTACAAAAGAAAACATTCATTGTAAGGATCAAAAACGACCTAACCAGCAGCTATGTTGAAATGATCAGCTCTGAGGCTTCTGGGTTGAGTCGAGTTTCAATCCACATAATGATGTGTCTCTAAAAGTACTGCTCAAATTTACTAACACAGCAAGTGTCTGTATTTCTCTGGCCTGGTTTACGCCTGGATATGTTATGAAAGTAAGTGTAGAGTAAAGCCTCTGCATGCAGTCTGGAATCAGAATGCAAATCCACAGCATCATCTCCATTACCCCCCACCCTCACTGATCAGCATTAAAAAAAAATGTATCTAATTCTGTGGCCCTTAGTTCCCTGCTCCCATGGTGACCTCAGTTTTGATTTTGTCCTCTCCACATCTGAGCCCTTGATGAAGCTCTGTTGGGGTATCGGCAAATTCATGGGGACTTGTTGGATGGATGTGGTAGCATCCTCTGGAGGGAGAGCTCACTCATACTGGCTCTGTGATAAAGCAGTTATTGTCGTCAGAGAGGGGACTTAGCTTGTGGTGTTCTGCATATGTTAGATCAGAACAAGCACCAGTGAACCCAATGTAAGTGACCTGGCAGCAGCGCAGTCGCCTCTGGTAGGTTACTGCATGATGACATGACGGTGACTGCTCCCTGCCCGTGTTGTCACTGTGGTGGGATGGGTTATGCAGGCTGCGACTGTGGATTGGACGGCGGAATGAGCAGCATAGGTGCAATGCCACTGAAGTCACATGGAAGAGGAGACCGCAAAAAAAAAATCAAAAGGCAGAAAACAACACCTCCCCCATCCCACCCCTTTTCTTTTCTTTTTTTTCCTTTTTTTTTTTTTTTGTTGTTTGTTTGTTTGTTTTCTATCTGCCCCACAGTTGCCCAAAGTTCATAACCAAGCTGCCAGCCATATTAAAAAATCTAAGGAATCCTTTCTCGCAGACTACACTCGAGACAGTGAAAAAATCTGCACCGAGCACACAGGAAGAATGTTGGCCAGAAAAATGAGCAAGGGAAACTAGGTGTCATCTGAGAGAGACGGAAGACAAAGAGCGGGTGTGTTGTGATCACAGTGATGGCCACAAGATGTTCAGCCTACAGGGCTTTCCAACGCCTGAGCCTGCAAGAGTTTGTCATGGTACAGTGTATGATGCCAAAAGAATGATTAGACTGGTTGGTATAAAGCAGCAGCATTGCAACAACAACAAAAACTGCATATTGTAACAGTATTACACATATCTAAAAGGTGCAGGGTTTTTTTATTGTATATTTTTGTGTACCTTGAACAGTTGAAAAAATTTTAAAAGGTCTACACTAAAAATTTTAAAAAAATAATGGCTCTTCATCCAAAAAAATTTGCAGATTGAAAAAAAAAAAGCTTCTGATAGTATGTACAGATACTAATCCTGTAAGCCTATGTCAGAATTTTAAAAAAAATCATGAAATAGATTAACATGGGAGTTATTTTTTTTGTATTTAAGCAAAATGGTACATGTTTTCTGATGATTATAACATTAAAGAAGAGGAGAAGTTGTCTTTATGGGGGAGTTGCAATGTTCCTGTCAATCTCAAACTAGTCTTTCTACAAAACAGATCTATAAATCATTAAATGAGTCCTATTGATAGCTCCTTTCACTTGGAAATCTGAAACATGCAGAATCATATACCTCTGTCTCTCCCTCTTTTCTCTCTCTGTCTCTCTCTCTTTGTCCTCTCTCTCTTTTTTTTCTTCCTCCTAATTTGATCTTTCCTGCAGTCTCATTCTTTACAGTCTTCGTTCCTCTCTTTAAACGATTTGATCGTTTTGAATTGATTAATTCTTTTGGTCAAGCAATTCACTGCCATTCTTTTCTTTCATCCAAAACTTTGTGGCGAGACAGTACCTGTGATATATAAATTCTTTCCATACAAAAATTTTTTTTTTTTAATTTTAAAAATTACTGAGAAGGATGAATGAAAAAATTTTATGGAACACAATAATGAAATCATTTTTAGAACTCCTACACATACACATTAACACCGAGATCTATTACTTTGCTAAAAACAAAAGAAAAAGGAACTTACCGACCGGATCTGGAGAATAGCCTGCATTGGAGCTGACAAATACAATACTGCCACCTCTGAAAAACATAAGTCTTCTTTATATCAGTCTCTGTGTGTGTGTCCACATGTTATCCGATGGTATCTGGATTTCTATGTACCTTGTACCACCTCGACATCCAATATTGGGTCTATGTATAATTTCACAGGGATGATTTATAAAATTGACATCATAGATCTTAAAAATTGAATGGCGTATGTCTGTAAAAGTAGTTTACATCATGATATGAATCCTAGGGGATGAAAAAAGAAAAACTGTGTTTCTGGTCCCATGGCTAATAAAAATACAGTAGGTAGGTCAGACCTTTGCTTAATCTTTGTTCTTCCTTTTTCCTCAAAAGGTTACCTTACCTTCTTAACCTTTGCCACACAATGTTGGGTATTAAATGACTGACAGTCAGGATTTTCTTTTGATAACCAAGTCATATTTTAAGCTTTCTCTACAAAATTTCATGACTTTATAATATAAAGCATGGTCCCCACATCTGTAACAAACTTTGAATGTTTTTGTCTAGAAACAAAAAAGCAAACAAAACAACAACAAAAACCATCCTGACATGGTTTTATAGCTTCAGTAAAAGAATGGGTCCCTGGAGATCCACGGCAAACAGCAAAGCTTTAGTCCAGAAAGGCATGGGTCCTTGAAGACCCACAATGTATGGCAAAGCTTTTATTCCCATTCTTAAAGCGTGGGGTCCCTGGAGACCCACAATGTAAGGCAGTTTATTCCCATGCTTAAAACGTGGGTCCCTGGAGACCCACAAGATATGGCAAAACTTTATTCCCATGCTTAAAGCATGGGTTCCTGGAGACCCACAATGTATGGCAAAGCTTTATTCTAATGCTTAAAAGGTATGGGTCCCTGGAGACCCACAATGTATGGCAAAGCTTTATTCCCATACTTAAAGCGTGGGTCCCTGGAGACTCGCAGTGTATGGCAAAGCTTTATTCCCATGCCTAAAGCATGGGTCCCTGGAGACCCACAATATATGGCAAAGCTTTATTCCCATACTTAAAGCGTGGGTCCCTGAAGACCCACAATGTATGGCAAAAGCTTTATTCCTATACTTAAAGCCACGGGTCCCTGGAGACCCACAGTGTATGGCAAAGCTTTATTCCCATACTTAAAGCATGGGTCCCCTGGAGACCCACAATGTAGAGCTTGCAAAATTTCAGGTGGCAAACGCCAAAGGTTAAGTGGGGGGGGGCTGAGGAAAGGGGGCTAATTAGATTTCATGGTTATTAAATGTCAGGTTAGTCAAAGCTGCCTCTAGGAATGATCAGCCATTCCTTTAAACCAACATTCTGGTTTCTCTGTTTCCAGGCAAAGTGTACCTGACTGCACGTGGATGTCACTATTTTCCTGCTGCAGTAACTGTTGTGCAGAAAATCATGATAATTGGTAAATCTTATTCAAAGAGTACTCTTCATACTCTCGCTACGTAACCATGTCGAATTAGTCATGCCGCAGTAAACTGACTATGCGCTTTGTGAACTGTATTCAACTCACCCCTCTCTTTTCCAAGTAGGGCACGACACGACTTCTTTGCACAGATAGAAGCTGGCTTTCACGTTGGTGTCAAAAATCTGCAGGGGTAAAAAAGAGGAACTATGTGTCGAGTCTGAAACTAAAGAACCGCCATCATGGAATATAGTTCACCATGGGATTTCTCTGAGCTCACGTTAACACCACTCCTCTAACAAACACTGGACACACACACACACACACACACACACACACACACAGAACTTTCATGTGATGAAAAGCAGGTGACTTCAACTTTCTTTTTAAAGGCAAAATCATAAACAGCTCCTAATAAACAAAGACAGTCAATTTTGTTCTTCAAGCAACATACTCAAATGGGCATAACTCAAAATCATATGATGTGTAATATCTATTCTCATAGTACACACCAGACACACACACAAACAGACAAAAAAAAACAAAAAACTTCTGTGTGTATGTGTGTGTGTGTGTGTGTGTGTGTGTGTGTGTGTGTGTGTACCTGTGCATATGTGTGTATGAGAGAATTACTGAACGCTTGTATTTGTCCTTCCCTCCATGCGTACATGCATGAGTCTGTTGTCCGTCCTTCCATCTGTAAGTGTGTGTGTGTGTGTGTGTGTGTGTGTGTGTGTGTGTGTGTGTGTGTGTCTATGTATGTATGCATCTGTGTGCATATGCGTGTGTAATCTGCATGATTACAAGCAAACTCATGTAAATCAGTCAACAGACAATATATAAAATCTATCACTTGTGGGAAAAAAACAAACAAACGAAAGGAAAGTGCACAAACAATTTTTTTTCTGAGTCCAGTCTAACAGAAGAATCCCATACCTTATCCCATGCTGACTCTGGAGTCTGAAATGAAACACAAATCAAACACTTCTTTTAATTATGATGGAAAACATGATCACCACAAGTAAAGCATAGACATTTCATGAATATACCTTAAAATGATTTTTTTTAAGAAAAAGGGGGAGTCACCATATGAGACTACTACACAGAACACATACACATGCACACACACCACACACACACACACACACACACACACACACACACACACACACACACACACACACACACACACACATTCAGCAGCACTCAAGTACATACTACAATCAGTTTATTACTGGATGCTCCAAAGTCTACAAATTTAACGCAAGATGCTAAGGTCTTGACAGGGAGAAAACAGATTTCTTTTCAGGTATAAACATGTACACTTTTTTCTTTTTCTTTCCTAATTTCATTGTTACTCTTGCACATACTTTAAAAATGACAGGAAACATCCTTGCATTTTGTATGGCAGTAAGTAATGAATAACGTAGGTCATCTCCACCCAAATTGGTGGTAATGATGTTGATGTGAATGCTGAAACTGAACAATTTTCGATGAAAACAAAGCCTTTGTTGTTACGGAGAATATGTAAACTAAGGGTGTAGAAGTTTATTCACAAAGCACCTGGCAAACTTTTTGAGTATATGACCAATCACGTCACATGACATGTATATGCATGTACTAGCTGTTTCCCATGCCCCCTTCTCCTTGCTTCCCCCACCATCCTACCCTCTTCCCCATTCCCCCCACCCATCCACCCTTCCCCTATCTCCCCTCCCCCTTCTCCCATCCCTGATGCCCCCTTGACCCCCCCCTCCCCCCCAACCCATACCACCTGTACCCCCTCCTCCCCCGCTCCTCCTCTCCATCGTACCCATTGTTTTGTGTGTACACCAGTGACAGAGAAAGAGACACAGACAGACAGACAAATACACAGACAGAAAAAAAAAGAGTGTGTGTGAGTGTGTGTGTGTGTGTGTGTGTGTGTGTGTGTGTGTGTGAGTGTGTGTGTGTGTGTGTGTGTGTGTGTGCATGTGTGTGTGTGTGTGCATGTGTGTGTGTGTGTATGTGTGTGTGTGTGGGGGGGTTAAGTAGGAGTGTGTTTCTTGTGTGTGTGTGTGTGTGTGTGTGTGTGCGTGTGTGTGTGTGTTGTGTGTGTGTGTGTGTGTGTGTGTGTGTGTGTGTGTGTGTGTGTGTGTGTGTGTTTTTTATGTTCCCAGAATCTACAAACCAGAAATATAAGCCATACTGAACAGTCAGACATACATCTAGCAGGGGTCCAAAATATGGATTTGCTGCTGCATTGGACACCAAAATGTCGATGCCTCCGAACTGTTTCACTGTCTGAAAATAGAAACACAGTCTGATATGCAAGTGTAACAACAGTTTTTCTGTTTCTGCCCTTGAACTGATTATGGTAGTGATTCTGATGATAACAATGATATACTATACTATATTCTACCGTGTGTCATCATCCAGCTCTACAATAAGATCAAGGCTGAAAACAATAATAATATGAATGCAAGTAATAGTCCAGTCACTCTAATTCAGCCAAGTGAACAATCTAACTCACATAAAGCTTAAACATGGTCTGTCTTAATTCTATGTCATTATCATGTTGGCAAGATTCCAGAAGTTTTTAGTTTTATCTGGCAACAAAATGGATGGCACTGGAAAATTTCTGTCACTGACAAAGCTTTTTTTTGCAGCACTATGTGCACATGTTCCAAGTACCACAGTATCGGTCCAGTGCAGCTGGTGACTCGATGAACAAGACAAACTCAGGCCATTACTGTGCTTGTGAAGAACTTTCAGCACACAAAGGTGATTTTTAGTGAAAGGATCATGACACATTTCTGCTTTTCTTTCACCACACAATGGCATAGACTTACTCATCATCTATCATAGGAATCTTTCTGACTAAGTGAAATGCAGAATAAGCCCTCTCTTTACGTCAAACACATTTCCTGAGATCTTCAGCTCTATCGAGTGCCCCTCTCTCTCTCTTTCTCTCTCTCTCTCAGTAGAGAATATCATCGGTCATCAAAACTGAGAACCTTCATGATCTTCCATTAAGCTTACCTTTTATACATTAAAGCTGGAAAATTATCAGTTTTGGAATCTGTGCGTGTTGTATCTATAGACCCTTCAACCTTTCACTCCTATCACAGATGTAGTTTATGGTTCAGGGGTCAGTTCGACAGATGGAAAACTTGGAGCACAGGAAAGTCATAAGGAAATCAAGTAATTTCAAAAAGGTCCAGAATCATGCTGCACAACTCCTCTTTCGCTCATCTACATTTGACCATGTTTTCCCATTATTGTGCCCTCTTCACTAGCTCCCTGTTCAACAAAGGATCTCCTACAAAGCTGAGTCCCTCTTTTGAATTCTCCAGTCCTCATTATCTGACTGATCTGTTGCACTTGTACACCCCATCACGTGAACTCCATTCTTCTTCCAATACTCCTCTGTTCCATATTCCCTTGGTTCATGCTAAATTGCTCAGGGGATAGAATGAATCAATGGATGCTGGATGAATAAATCACAGAAAAGTTAAGAAGAGGGTTTTTCGTGGATCAGACTGTACAGTTGGATGACCTATAAGTAAATCCAGCATACTGGACAGACATGTGGTGCACACATGCTTGCTTGGACATATGCCATACATGCATAACACCTGCAGGTGCAAGTGTGATGGTAGAATATGTTTGAACACAACTGAGTGAAGTAGTAGCACAGTGGATGGTAATTTGTTTTTGAATTACAATTTAAAGAATGTGTACTTCACTCTTTTTAGGTGGCCACATTTATCGTTAGAATGAAGTGGGGAGCACAAGAGTTTGTCATGGATGCATGACACCAAACTAATATTAACCAGTATTGTATTGCCAGGCTTTTTTTTTTCAGACCAAAAAGGTTCTTGTTCCCAGATCTACTACCACATACAGATGTACAGATACCATGAAACATGTTGGCAACAAGGATGGAAAGTTTTGAAACCAGCTCTGCTATGTTGTCACCAAGGCTGCACACGAGCATACCTCATCAATGAGCCTGGCTCTGTCCTCCTTTTTTGGCCACATGACAGACAAGCCCGGAAACTTGCAGGCTTTCACCGCGCAGTTGCTTCACCGCAGCATCCACATTGCTCTGTTTTGCGACTGCTGATCATGACTTTGGCTCCATCCTGGCACAGTCGTCGGGCAACGGCTAGACCGATTCTGGAGGAAAAACAACATTCTTCATATTTCGTTGTAAGAATTTTGTTTTTCCTTTTTTTCTTTTTTGCCTGATTAATCACAACAAATTCATCTTCCATGAATGGACACATCAAACAAGTGCTTAAACCACCGTGTGTCTGGCATCACTTATAGAACCCACTGAAAAAAAAAACCCTGTCTTTTTTCCCCTTCTATTACAATAGTACATGTATGTTTAGTCATCCAAATGATGTCTCTGGGTGTTTGTTGTTAATACTATCAACAAGTGGTTTTACATTTGTTTATTTCGAGGATCTGAAATCTATAGATTGTTAACTGTGTCTACCCACACTTCCAAATTTTTGTTGTTCAAACGATGTTATAGATCCAAGCGTCCACATGAGTCTTTTATTAAGCTCCACTTTATCTTAACAATGTGGAAAAGTTTTTCAGAAACAAAATAAAAAGGAATTTGAAGTTCATGTATAAAACTAATAGTAATGCTAGTACCCTTTCCTGGAGGTGCATATATTCTGTGCGTGTGACTGTATCTTCAGAAAGAAGAGAGAGTGAGAGACAGACAGACAGACAGATGACAGACAGACACACAGAGACAGAGACAGAGACACACAAACAGAGAAAGAGAAAGAGAGAGAGTAGGTATGTGTGAATCTGTGTGTGTCTATGTACACATGGGTAAATGTATTTGTATGTAGATGTGGGTCTTCATGTATGATGTGTGTGCGCATTATAAATGAGTTTGTCACTATTAATACATTGGTGTGTGTGTGTGTGTGTGTGTGTGTGTGTGTGTGTGTCAGCATGCAATAGTCACAGGTATCCTTGAATTCATAAGTTATTTCTACATAAAAGATATTTTGAACATTAGAGAGAATCTATCAAAGAAGATGTGGCCACTCTGAGTCAGTCTGACACCATTTGATCATACCCTTCTGTGGAAGCAGTCACAATAGCCACTTTTCCTGCCAGTTTCCTTTCTCTGCTCCCTGCAGTCATCCTCGTCACAGGTCTTGCCATTTTTGTTGCCCTGTGAAACCCGGCGTCTGTCCTCAAAACGCACCTGAAATTTGTTTTCTGTGAAACTTGTCAGCAAGGAAAAAGAAGGGGTTTAAATCTTCTCTCTTTCTCTTTCTACATGTGTTCATGTGTGTGTGTGTGTGTGTGTGTGTGTATGTGTGTGTGTGTCTGTGCGTGTTTGTGTGTGTGTATCTGTGTGTGTGACTGTACATGCATGCCTCTGTGTGTGTGTGTGTGTGTGTGTGTGTGTGTGTGTGCTGTGTCTGTGTGCTTGTGTGTCTGTGTGCTTGTGTGTCTGGGCGAGTTTGTGTCTGTGCATGTGTCTGTGTGTGTGACTGTACATATGCATGTGTGTGTGTGTGTGTGTGTGTGTGTGTGTGTGTGTGTGTGTATGTGAACTCTGTGTGTGTGTGTCTGTGTGTGTCTGTGTATCTGTGTGTGTG
>JADBJO010029003.1:0-5000 GCA_016801955.1 Conus betulinus | reverse complement strand
GCAGCATGGCACCTCCGTGTGTTCCTTGCTTTTCAGTCCCACTTGCCCCCATCTGTTGCTGAGTTCATCCCTTGCGTTTTGTGTGTACAGACTACGGTGAGGCCTCGGTAACCCCAGTTAGCTTTTGTTTTTCACAGCCCCTTCTCCCCCAGGTGTTATGTGAATGTGTAGATGCTACTGACAGAGTCCGTCATCGATGCCACGCCACGAAGACAATCTCGACCCGCTATTACATTGGCCCGTGATGGCCGTCAGGATGGCTAATACTCCCTATGTGGTAGCAGCTTGAAACGTTCCCTCCGTCGTCTCTACTCTCTTTTTGTGGAGCGGTCCCCACTGGCAGTATCTATGATTTTTTGTATGACACTGTAGTTGTAGAGCAGCTGTCCGAGGATAGATACGGAAACGCAGGGGTGGCGCTCATAATTGCCATGTATCGCGTACGAGTACCAATGTGTGATATGTGTATGATGTAGTGCGCGGAGCACACACATGTTCCACGGTTATAACAATCGATTTCCGAGATTGCAGAATGGAGCTCGGCACAGAGGCTTCGGTCTGGCCAGTGTCGCTGGCCCATTACGGGCGGTCCGTCTATCTGCTGGCTGGCTGTGGCGAGCTTTTTGGTACAAGTGCATCACTGTCTGTGCAGAGGGCTCCCGCGGTGATTGAAGAATGCGCGCCTCGCGTAGCAGCAAAGGCTCAGGCCCCCAGTCCACGATTTACTGCTTTAAACATAGACTGCCATTTTTCCTCACTCTCTCCAACGTATGTCCTAGGCGCGATTGGTAGCGGATTTGCAATTGTATGGTATTAGGTGACATGCGGATGGAGTGATTCCCCCGTGATGTATGTGATTGAGGAGCTTGTCTGGCAGGCAGAGTCCTCAAGGGCTTTCGTGTCAATGGCCCTTTGGCCAAAGGGTTCGCACAGTTCGGGCATTGGACGTCATGGCTGTGCTGATTCGGGGACAAGTTCCCTGCGGATTGGACAGCGTGGATTCGCTATTGTGAGCCGAAGACGCTCCGTTGCTGCCAACCAGGAAGTGGTTATAAGTTGTCGCGTCAGCACTGCGGTGCCTGGGGCCGGGTGACGAGCACGTGGTGAGAGTAAGGGGTCTTCGCGTGATAACGAAGCCCAAATTGATGCCGTAAAGTGACGGGATATGTGGTGCACCTCAGGACCACTCCTGTGGTTGTTGTATTGGTGGGGGGCAGTAAAGGCTTGTCAATGAAATACCAGAGGTCATAGGTACCGAGAGCACAAAACGCTCAAGAACGCTAGTCCGCTTGTCCGTGTCTCATTGAACATTGCCGTGCCCCAAAGCGGGCGATAAAGCTGGGCCAGGAGCTGTGGTCTGAACCAGTCCCTACGCGTCTGAATAATAGGTACCCAAGCACAAGAATCTGGGGTTCCTTTGTTCCTTTGCAGATTACCTCATGAGTTGTACTCAGCTCTTTCATAGAATCACATTGCGCTCAGATGTAGAGCAAGGAGTGTGTGGGAATAGGACGCTATAAGAATGTTTGTTGGTCCAAGTAGAGGTTGTGAGGCCGGAGAGAATGATGATTTGACGATCCGTATTGTCTTTTGAAAGGGTTCTTTCAACTGAGGGACAGAGATATATTTTGCACTGTCTGCGAATCCGACGCGAACGCCATGCATCGTGCTCCCTCTGGCTCCAGTCCTTGCCCATGTTGATGGTTTTCGTGCTGTGAGTACGGGAGAGTCTTGTCCAGCCGCGGCGGATGTCAGTATTGAAACCTCTTCAAGCTCGCGGTCGAACGGTGGCCCCGTTTTCCTCCTGCGTCGTCAACCAACTTGCTGGGTCGTCTGACAGAGTAGGCCCCCAGGACACTGGTTTCTGACGTTCCTGTTGCCGACGCAAAGATCCGGGTAGATTATGATTTCTTTTCCTAGTTTTCTTTGTCCGGTTAGGTGCGGGGTTTCAACAGTCAGCTCTTCGGTCTTTACCCATAGCTCAAGGCAACGCATTGAGCAGGGCACAGACTGCTGGGGATCAGCACCTTAGTAGCTGGATGCTGCCCAAGCTTGAGGCAGGCGGTTAGCTCTGACTAGTGGGAACGCGAGGTCCCTCACAACCGTACGGAGACCACCCGTAGGCGCCCGAGCACTTTCCCACTACGTTTCTCTGGGCTCATAACTCGCCACCCTGCTCGTCCAACAGAAAGGAAAAGCCAGTAGTACAGTATGGTGTCAGAGCAGTTGCAGGAGTTGCTGGAAGGTGTCACGATGTGTAGACCAACTGCCTTAGGCGCTCAACTTTGGATTCGTTTCTTAGGGTTTACTCGCTCAGCTTTTGTCTCCCCAAGACATTCACAAAGCAGCAAAGTTATCTGACCCATTGCCAGGATTTGTAGGCATTCAGATCGTTATCCACACACCAGATGGTCAGCATGCCACACGTCTTGGGGGGCCACACATCCTCCAAGTCCCTTGTAGTTTAACCTGAGTCATGTAAGGTCCCAGTTGATGTGTATTGCCTTGAAGACTATATAGGGCTTGCTGATGGAGAGGCTTTATACTGACAGGGAAAGACTGACGCATTCTGCTGCCCTTTTCGCATTGTTGCAAGCAGCAGTGCTAGTCAGTGGTAGAGACTGAAAAAAATGAGAGGTGACCATCAAACACACACTTCACCAAAAAACACTACGCATATTACACCAACCATGGAGACCCACTACTCTATCCACAAAGGCACTAATTCTTGAGAAGAAAGGACAGCTGCAGCGAGACGAAACACATAGGCAGGGAAAGACTGTCCCAGCAATCGAGAGGACGTCTCGCACTTACCCTATCCAAGCTGTCATCACACATTCCTTGCAAGCATCAGCTTGATCACCCACTTGCGTATCCACTAATCGTCTCATCCCTCTCAACTCCAAGTTTACTGAAGTGGTCCTCGTCGACTGGACGGACGAACAGTGTTTGATAATTGTGCTGAAAGAGTACGTACACCATTTTTTTTCAAAGATGGGTAGTCAAAACACGTGCACAGTTAATTACTGTGGTTATGACATACAGCTAGGGCTTGCGCGCGCGTGTATGTGTGTGTGTGTGTGTGGGTGTTGGGGAAGGGAAGGAATGAGGCATGTGAGTTGATATGAAAGCAGGGATATTTGCAAAGTCTCCATGCACGTATTATGCACGTATTATAGTGCATATATTTATGCATATTTTGTGCGCACAGGCAATGCATGCATGAAGTCACCTGTATGTACAAGTGTAAAGTAAGTAGCGTACATTTTTGAACTTATGTTGAGTGTCTTATGTTGAGACACTGATTAAGAGAGATAATGAAAAAAGAGCAAAAGGGTCCAAATTTAAAAAAAATAGACCACACACCACACACACACACACACACACACACACACACACACACACACACAGAGAGAGAGAGAGAGGAGAGAGAGAGAGAAGAGGAGAGAGGAGAGAGAGAGAGAGAGTAAAATAAAGGACGTTGCGATATAGTGTAAAAACAGCTGTTCAATATTACCTTTGATCAATGAATACATGCGAAATGTCTTCTATCACGTAGTATGCAAATAATTCTCTTGTATTCCGATGGCTCAAATTATTACTGTCTTCTAACACCAGAAAACCATATTAAATATCATATATCACCAAGTACCCAGGACAACTCTTCTGTCACTGAGCACACAATCAAATCTCCGAAAACATCGAGTATACTAACAGTTACATTCTGCCTCTTATTACTTTAATCTTTGTTTTCCGCCACTAAATGCACACATAAAGTTCCAAAACACACATAGCTGCAGTCTCACAAACGTTCCGTTATAAAGCCAGCATGATGTGAATAAACTATATCATATCAGGCAGCAGTTGTACTTCCGAGCTTTACACTGTGGGCAGAAAGGGATAACGGACACTTGGTCCAAGACCCATCGTAGAAGAAACGCTGAAGACGTGACGTCAGTTATTGTCCACACTACAAGGGTAGCCTACAGGACGTCAGGGCTCCAGCGATCTCACCGGAAAGAGTTCTTCAGCCATCAATGGGTGCTCATGATTGTAACATCTACTAATCTGAAGAAATAGATTGGTGCGTGTGTGTGTGTGTGTGTGTGTGTGTGTGTGGTGTTTTGTTAGAGAGAGAGAGAGAGAGAGAGAGAAGAGAGGGAGAGGAGGAGAGAGACTGAGAGAGAGAGAGAGAAACGCTCAGGCTTTTTGAGAGTGGCGCGCGAACGCACGCGTGCATGGGGTGCATGGGTGAAGGTGTGTGTGTTTTGGTTTGTGTGTGTTGTGTGTGAGTGTGTGTGTGTGGGTGTGTGTGTTGTGTGTGTGTGTGTGTGCATGTGTGTGTGTGTGTGTGTGTGTGTGTGTGTGTGTGTGTGCGCGCGTGTGTGTGTCTGTGTGTCTGTGTGTGTGTGGTGTGGTCTGTCTGTCTGTCTGTCTGTCTGTATGTCTGTCTGTGTCTGTGTGTGAGTGCGTGCGTGCATGTGTGTATGTGTGTGGGCGTGCGTGCGTGTGCGTGTATGGCATGTGTGTGTGTGTGGTGTGTGTGTGTGTGTGTGTGCGCGTGCGTGCGTTGCGTGCGTGTGTGTGCGTGCGTGAATGCGTGCGTACGTACGTTGTGCGCGCGCGCGGCGCGCGCGCGCGTGGGTGTGTGTGTGGTGTGTGTGTGCTTGTGTGTGTGTGTGTGTGTGTGTGTGTGTGTTAGTGTGTATATGTGCGTGCGTGCGTGCGTGCGTGCGTGTGTGTGTAAATAAGGGTAAAAGACAATGTGTGCATTCAAACCTGCAATTCCTTTACGCTTATTTAAACGAATGCTATTTATGTACAACGAGCTTGTCATGAGTCGAAATTAATAAACTAACTATTCGCATATGGTGATTGATTTCTATGTAAGTTTGTTATTGTTTAGGTGTCGGTCAGTCTGTAGCCTGGTCGTCGTTCGTCCGTTTGGTCGTCTGTCGGTCTCTCTGTCGGTCTGTCTGTCTGTCTGTCTGTCTGTTCCG